>PVJD01001254.1:0-284723 GCA_004026545.1 Mormoops blainvillei | reverse complement strand
GAGAACAGGGGAGGAGAGAAGAGGGAAAGGAGAGGAGCAGAGGAGTGAAGAAAATTCATTGAAGAAAGAAGTCTGAAATTCGATCCAAGGTTATATAACTATATCAGAAAATAAACACAAATTTTGTTTTTATTCATAGGGTAGAAATTGTAATAAAAACAAACATGAAAGCAACCAAAACACTAATCAATAATAAAAATAAAAAATAAGTTTTATTGTTTTTATATAATAAAATATTTGAGGCTAAAACAAATGAGTTAATCTCTATTTACTAATGTGACTAAATTTTAAAAATGTAATATTTAGTAAAAAATAGCAAGTTGCAGAATGATTCAAAGAGTATATGGTCATTTATATGAAGAGTATAAACACATGCAGCAATACAGAATCATGCTATATATTGTGTGTGAATACCTGCATGTGTAATAGGAAAAATTAAAACATGGATAGGACTAATACACACCAAATTTTGGATAATAGCTACCAGTAGGAGGAAGATAAGGGAGTGAGATTAGTACATATTGGTAAATGGGCTTGAGAAGTAAATATAATGTTTATTTAAAAAGAAAAAAAGAGAGAAAGGGAAAGAGGAAGGGAGAGAGTGAGGGAAAGAGGCAGAAAAGGAGGGAGGAAGAAAAGACGGAAGGAAGGAAGGAGATATAGGCAGCAAATATAGCAAACTGCTAAGTATTAAGCCCATGTGTTAAGTTCTTAAACTTATACTTTTTATAGTTTTTCAAATCATTGGAATATTTATCATTAACTTAACAGAGTAGTATTAGAATACATACTCTTTAGGGTTAAATATTTTTACTAAAATACTTTTATTATTATATAGAAGGCAAAACCAGTATTAGGAAAAAAAAAACCTTAAATGACCATAATTCCATAAATAAAATAGTTTTATCTATTCTTATTTTTTAGAGATATAAGCTTACTTTCAATTATTTTTAGGAAATGGGATTACTTTTGTGTTTTTTTCTGCTGCCCAACAGGGAAAGTCTTTGAAGTCTAAACACTTTATTTATTACCGTGATTTAAAGAAGAGTTGGTTCAGGAAGGAAGAGGACAATCTTCTGGTTTATACTTTTCATTAATCTGGTAAATGATACTATTCATTTACCTAATGGAAGAGTCTTAGGCTTTGGCTGAACAAGAGGCAAATGGATAAAATGAGACAGTGCAAGCCGTAGTATTTCTGGAAAACAATAAATTTTAAGGAAACTAAACACATTCATATTTAAATATAGGTCCTAAATTTTGTTCCCAAATCTGTATAGTTGTCTCTGTGATCATCTTCTACTCTTGATGACGAAGGACATTCTCGTGATATTTATGATATCCCTTACTGTGGGTATGTGGTTGGGGCTACGTCATAAGCTTGATGGTGTTTCTTAAATGCTTGCTTAATTTCCTGACTCCATTACTCTAATTTGGTTTTGTTTCCGTAAGTGGATTATGTCCTAGGTCAATGTACATCTCTATTTAGGATACTACTTTGTTTAGAAATGTTGTAAAATGATCCAAAATGGTTTGGAGGCAACATAACACGTATTTTAAATTTTATAACATCTGGTTACCAAAAACAGTGATCTAAAAGTAGTTCAAACTGTGTTGCAACAATTATCCCTGTCAACAGAACAGAGCACACTTCCTTAATATTTGCATATTTTCTGTTAGAGTTTTACATGCTGCCCCTGTTGGGAGGCAGTAAGGAAGGGAAGTGGGAAGGTCTATAAAAGAAAGGGCTCTCTACAGGAGATGGATTTATTTTAAAACTAACACAGAATTGCATGGATTATTCTGACTTTTTTACTTGGAATATGAAGTTTAAATTTATTATGCTGCTCTAAACCATTAACAGATTTAAGCCGGTTCGGTCTTCTGGATTCTTTTTTTTAACTTTTATGTGGGTTATATATAAACTTGATGTCAAAGCTGTTGCAATTTTGAAAAAAAAAAGCTACACTTTTTCTATTAATTTTATGTAACAAATTCATACGTCTACACTGTATTGTTCAAATACCAAACACTATTGGTAAAGTAGTTTTAAAATGATTTAAACGGACATAGATATGTTGTTATTATGATATATTTCACTTCTATCCTATACCACTTTATGTTTATGAGAAAACCCAAAAGAAGCTGTTGGCATGAACAGCATCTAATAGCTGGGCACAATGAAAGTTTTCCTAGCTTTTCCCCTTAGTTGTTTTTTTTCTTTTTTTCTTGAGCCATTCATTGTAGATAAAGCATTATTAACCCTTTTGTTTAGGATCTCACCTTAGACCAGACTTAGAGATTTATATATGTGTGTGTGTGTGTGTGTGTGTGTGTGTGTGTACACACAATTTTTTCAGTACTTTTATTTTCCCAGTAAATACAATTGATGAAATAGATCCTGGCAATCCATAAAAGAACAGGCTGTAGGGATCCTCATTAATCTTCTCATACTTTCTGCTGTCCTCCTTGCTTTGTAAAGTATCTGTGATAGAGCAAAAGGACTTTTGCTTTTCACTATGCAATATCATCCAGCCAGATCCCAGCAAAGCTCATCTCCCTTTCAAATTGTTTCAGCCTCAGCTGTATTATTGGCTGGGGTTCTGAGCCTTGAAAGGGAGACACTATTTGTTTAACTGTGTTTCACAATACAAACAAGCCTGGAAAAGGCAACTCCTTTGGTCTTTTGTGTCTCCTAATGATAATACAGTGTTACTTTTAGTGACTGCAAAATTACTTTGCAAACAGATGTTAGGCTTTTAAAAGTTTTGTAAGCATTTCTTTAAATACTGTACTTAATAACATAGCTGTATTTGCAATTATCTGAAAAAGAATATCTAACTGGTTACATTAAAAGTAGCATGTCAACAACCTGTAAAATGAGTTCCATATTAAGCCACAAATGTGAGTGGCTGTAAATTAAAATCGAGTAAGTTATTTAAGGAAATTAATTTCTGATCAGCTTTTAATGTACCATTTTAAATAATATTAGTTAATGAACATCTTTAATTTCAAGATTAAATATATAGGGCAGTCTTCTTTGAAAAGGGAAGGCATATCTAAGTAATACCGAAATTACTCTCAGAACCTGGTAGAAATTGTGCTATGTAAAACTTTCTTTATGCTATCCTGAATCTATTAAAAGAAATGATTATTTTATAAAAGAGAAAATAGTGGGAGTGATATAACATCATGCCTCGGTTACTTTTATATGGCCTGTATATATTTTAAGAATTATAATTCTTTTTAATATTACCTATTTAGAGAGAAGATCAACTTGAAGCATATCACCATTTTCCTGATTTAAAAAGTCTTTTCATTTGATCATATTACCACCTAAAATTGGTGGTAATACAGAAGGAGGATTTATATGTGAATGTGTCCCTTTGCAAAATGTTACATTTCTGTTATTTTGATTTAGAATCCAAGTACCGAGAAAAAAATGCATATATAGGGCAACCATCCTTAAATTATCTATCATCTATCTATCTATCTATCTATCTATCTATCTATCTATCTATCTATCATCTATCTATCTATCATCATCATCATCTATCTAACTCTCATAACTAATTATATATTATTAAATTGATATATAATATCAATCCTAAGAGAGAATAATCAAAAACATTAAAAATCACATGCAAATTAATATGGTTGTGGCTTGACTTTAAGGCTCATCATGTAGCACGCACTGAATTGTGGTTTTCAAAATATAATGTCTCAACTATCAGAATTACCTGGGAACTTACTAAAATGAAAATTCTTCAGCTCCATCTTAGGCCTAATATTTAAATCAAAAACCCTGTACACAATTGAGTATACAAATGTTGTATTATAAAGCTGTACACTTGAAATTTATATAATGTTATTAACCAATGTTACCTCAATACATTTAATTTTTAAAAAATCTCTGGGTCAGGGTCCCAATAAACTGAATTTTAACAAGTGTCCATGTGATTCCGATATATACACTAATATTTGATAACCACTGCTTTATGCAGCCTGCAGGGTTGGTTAAAACTAATTCTGAGCCTAAAACAATGTAGTCTTCCAAAACTGTAAACCCAGAGGATTCAAACAAACCCTGGTCATTTGATGAAATAAAGACAGGAATCTCTTCCTTCATTATCTATCCTTTATTTCTCAAGCAAACATGATCTTTGAATGTCACGTGAAGAAAATATTTGATGTTCCAAGACAAGGTGTTATTTTGAAATAAGAGGAGATATGACTCAAAAACACCAAAGTACACTCTGTCCAGATCAACTTAGTAGTGTTTTTGGAGAATTTCATTATAGAATCAGACATGCATCATTTTTTTGGTTTGTTTTCCTTTTTAAATATATTTAAAAAAAATAAACACACAAGGATATGCTTATTTTAGAGAGAAAAGAAAGAAGAGAGACAGAGAGAGAGAGAGATAGAGAGAGAGAGAGAAAGAAACATTGATATGAGATAGAAACATCGACTGGTTGCCTCCCTTACATGCTCTGTCCAGGGATCAAATCCACAATCTAGGTTTATGCCCTGACCAAGGATTGAACCCGCATTCTTTTGTACCAGATGACACTCCAACCAACTGAGCTACTGGCCATGGTCTGTAAGTGTGTGTGTATGTGTGTGTATAATCTTCCCTCACCCCAAACAGCGTGGTCATAGCAAAATATTACCACTATAGAGATACATCAGGCTTTCTAGACTCTGCTGCACTCTGTTTATTGTAAAAAAAGAGCTATGACATAAGAAGCAGAATATCAACTTTTAAACATAATTCTAGTGACTTTGTTGGAATATAGTGGAAGTACATTTAGCCAATTATATACTTTGAGAAATTTTACTCATCGCTATATATATTTCTGGTGGACACAATATGTAATATAATATAGTAATAGGTAACTTCAAAAATCAGCAATGTTCTTTAACTCTGTAGGTATTCTACTAATAGGTAAATGTTACTATTAATTGCCATCCAACAAAATGTTATTTATGAAACTTGGGAGGGCAAAATACTTAATTTCTTTGTATCTCAGTTTTCTCATCAGGGAATTTGGGATAAACTTATCCCTAAAATTTATTCCTTAAAATTAGGATAATCTTGATCCATACATGAGATTTAAAAATGTACAGTACTTAAAATAATTCCTGGAAAATAACAACTATTTGCTTAATATTACCTAATGCTATTATTATTTTTATTTAACATTTTATAATTAATTTCTGAAATCAGGAATTTTCAAAAGATCTTATCTATTGTGGTGATTATTTTGCAATATGTAGACAAATATGAACTCATGCTATATATCTACAACAAATATGTTATATATCAATTATAACTCAATAAAAATATAAAATAAACAAACAAATATTCCACTATGGTATGATTCTGAGTGTTATAGTAACTCCTTTTGAAATAGACTTTTTATTTGAGACTTAAAAACTAAAATTTATTTATATGTTATAAAACAATCAAGTTGGGCATTTGCACCACTAGATATTAATTTGCTTAGTTTTCTATCTAAAGTTGCCCCAATACATGCTGAAACTGAGCTAGGAATACTGCACAAAACAGTCATTTCTCAAGAGATGCAATCCACACACCTACTGTACATTTTTGGAATGTACTTTAAGTCACCCTTTGAAAGTACTATAATAAAGTGCACATCAGGAATGGGAATGAGTCCATTCTCACCATCTGTTCCTAATTTTTTTGAGCTGAAGACTCTGTATTATTGAACCACTGTGTAAAATGTTAAGACGGCATTAGAAATCTGAGTTAAATCCAAGGAGTTCAGAGAACTTGGGGTTATTTGTAAAGATATCGATAGTTGCATTACCCTGATGAGTAAAATAAAGCCAGCCCTTTATTCTCAGGTAAACTTGAACTTCATTTTCTAAACTTCCCACAGCTGTAAAATTCTTCAAAATATATTGTCAGCCAAGTTGTGTATACATATTTAATTTCTATAAAAACTTGCAGTTTTGTACCCTGCTTCCTTTACCCTCATTTTAGCTAATAAGAATTTTAATATATCCTCTAGACGTCAAATTACAAAACTTTAAGAGTGCACACAATCCCATGACAGAATTTTGTTAACTTTTTTAAGACCTCAAAATTTCAGACTGCGTTCTCCTCAAATGGTAAGTGATTTGACTTACATTCCTCAGGGAATGTAGATAACAATGTTTATATTATTTCTTTGTGGCATCCTTGGCAACTCCCAGAAACTTCTATAAAAACTGCCTGTGTTGTGTTAAGATCTGGTCCTAGGAATATACAGGTTTCCAATGGGATTTGAAAAGGTGCAAAAGTATGCTTGACTCCAAAATATCTTTATCCTTAGTCCTGCCAGCCTACTAGAAACTCCCCCATCAATCACTGCTGTATATTAGGATTAAAGATATAGTTAAAATATAACTGTACTCTGTTTTAGATAAGAGTCAACATATATTCAGCACTCACACTGGGACAAGCATTGTAGTAACTGGGTTTATGTGGATGTCAGTGCTTCAGCATGTGAGAAAGTCTGCACTATCTTGACCCGAATCAAGGGGTCAAATGGGCATTCAAGTATGTGGAGGATGCCCTGTTCAATTTCTTAGGAGATAAAGGCCCAATTAAATAATTTATGCATAAGGTGTTCTTAGAAACATTTCACCGCTGATTGGGTGGCAACAGTCTGTCGCAAAAAATTCTCCCTGGGAGATTAGTCTAATTACTTGATGTCATTCTTTCATGAGCTCATTTCACATTGGTTCCTAGAGAATATTGATGTCTTTAGCCCCTTTGGACTGAGGTCGTACTTCCCTCTTATTTTAACTTGATTCATTTCCCATGGATTGAGCTCTGAATATTTTTCCACTCATGATCTCCTTCAATTTTCTGACGTATCTCCTGGGATGACTTGAATCTCTTCTGATACATTCACTGTCATTGTTTTGCACTGACACTGCTGCTCTACCACCATGGTGCTGTCAGAGAAGAACGATTTTCTCTCACAGCCCTCTGCTCTCCAGTCTTAGTAGTTTGGCTCAGAACTGGATTAATGATCTGTACCCATGTCCCGGGTCATCCTCCACGAAGCTTCCACTTCCCCTGAATCCTGCACCATCTTGCTTTCCTATTCACTCTGATGCCATTTCCGTGCTGGAAAAAATCCTCTCTTTGCTCTCTCACCACCTTACAGCCGATGTATTTTTGACTCCGTGGTTGGAGTCAAGCACTAATCATATGTATTCCTATGTGCTTCGATATGGGACCTCCCATATCCTCTTAGCAGAGTGTTTTTGCATTTTTTGCTTTCTCCATTCATCTGCAAACTCCTGTCTCAGTACAGGTAGCAGTGTCTTCTCTCCATCCCATTCTACACACATCACACAGTGCGTCCAGGTCTTCACCCTGCCTTTGCATCACTCTAGAGTAGGACCGATAATAAAAATTAAAATAATGATCATAAGACTAGATCATTGAGTTTTGACATGCCTAATGTATTTTTTTAGTGTTTTGTATCATTAGCATGTTTAATTATGACAAAAATTCTATGAAGGTGATATTATGCCTATCATGAGGAATGTAAAGAATGACTTGAGAGAATTCATATTAATCTGCACAGGAACAATGATTAGAAGAAGGAGAAATGACTCTCTAAAGTTGATCTCCCATGAAGCTTCTGCTACTACTTTCAGCAGTTAAAGCTGTTGTCTCTTCACCTTTACCTCTGTCCTCTCTACCGCACTTATCCAGAGACTCTCCCAGGTGCTGACTCCCAGCTCTAGCAGAGAACAAATGCTCAGATATCCTCAGAATGATTTTCATCTCAAAAGTGGGTGGAATTTCTTTCTTTCTGTTGTGTGTGTATCCAAATGTAGCATTAGCCCTTATGAAGGCATATTATTCTTGATTTTTATTTTTCATAGACTATGGCAAGGAGGAAGAGGTCATTAGAATAAGGTTCTTTATCCTTTTTGCCTTCATTAATAGCATAGATTTGTAATAAAACATTAGATATTGTGTACACTTTGTTAAGGAATAGAGTGCATGGAGAAGACAGGAAATTATTATCTATCCTGTTCCAAGACCAAAGATATAGAGGTCTTTGAGGAAAAAAACCAGTTGCAAAAAGAATCTTGCCAGGTAAACTCTTGGCATCCTTTAAAAAAGAAGAGAGGGAAGGGAAAAGACAATGGGAGAGAGGGGAGCAGAGGGAGGGAGCAAGAATGAGAGCAACACAGAAGGTGAGAGAAATGATGTCAAGGTATTCAAGTTTGAAAGCTTCCCAAGGGAGTCCACTGCCAGGTGTTCCTGGCTTCTGCTAATCCCTCATGACCCACATACTTGGGCCAAATTATGAGAAACTGGGATTGGTGGCCCAGTTAGCTTTGGATGCAAAGCTGTTTAGAGGAGACTTATATTCCATATATCTTAGTATTTTTGCTCATTTTCCCCACAGACACAAAGGGGCACTAGTTGATTAGTTTCGATGGTGTTATTACACAGTTTACCAGAGTACATAAACATTCCCTAGGCTAGGGTGGCAACATTTAGTAAGTACTCACTCCATGGGCTTCTGCAAGCATATTTTATATGATTAACACAACAACCATTATAGACTAGGTATTTTTCCCCTCCTTTAATGAAGGAGGAACTTAGTTCAGAGAGTTTAAATAATTTATCTAAAGTCACACTTAGGCTGTGGCAGAATATATTCTCAGGTCTTTTATTCAAAAATACCTATACTCTTACTGTACTAGTAGCTCTCATTTTTTTGTCATCACAGCACAGGTTTAAATATTAGAATTTTTAACAGTACACTGGAAAGGATTAAAAGACTCAATAGAACAGCAAACAGGTTAGCAATAAGTCCAGTACAATCACTACCACAGCATAACAATGCCTTCACGGTGCGTATAAAAAGAGCCACTGTTCCCTAGCAGAGGCCACTGTTAGCGCTGCAGCTGTTTACTGTCTATCTAAACAAGTGTTGTTATACACTCACCAGGGAGAGCTCTCCCATGTCACGCTTAACCTGAGCTTGCTGTCTGTCATTCACTTTACATCTGACTCTACTTAACTGTTACATAGAGCATTTTGTACCCAGCTCTGAAGCATCATAAAAGACCCTCCCCTACTCTTTAAACCCTTTAACATTATATACATTCTGTTTTAGCAAAAATTAAATTGTTTACATTGATCAAAATATACTGGTGCATTGGAGCCTCAAAGTGCTTTTTCATTCATGTGGCAGACAGATGAAGTGAAATGGATGAGCAGTGAGGATCACAGAAGACTGGACAGAAACGGTGACCATGGCTCTGGACCATGAAAAGTAGGTAGGATTTTTACCAAATTAGGGAGAGAGGAAAAGGCATTCCATATTAAAAAAGCCGCTTTGACAGAGGGCCAGGGGACTCAGTGCACACGCACTGTTGGGGATCTTTGAGCAGATTATATTGTGTGGAGCTAAAAGTGCAAGTTAGTAGCAGAAGAGACTGCAAGGGTAGGTCACAAGTAGATCATAAGTATGGTGACAATAAAACTTTCTGATATTGAAATGCTTTTGAAAGTAAAAGGGATGCCATAAATAATGACAGCAAAATAACAGTTGAACACTGAGACTTTCCTAAAAAAAAGGATAAATGGTCACCCTAGTCATAAAGAGCCTTGAATATTCTGTTAAGGGAGTAACTGAGATATGTAGTGATAGGAACATTTAAAAAAATTATTCCGTTAGCAGAGTATAAAGAAGTAGACTTGCAAAGAATTGGAAATGACAGACCTATTATAAGGCATTTTCAATGAAACAGGTGAATACTGGGGACTCTTCATTTCTGTCACCATGTCCTTCATGGGTCTTTTGTTGATCTCCATGTTGGATTCTTTGAAAGGGCCACTACATCTTCCTCACATAAGTCCTGAACCAAATGAAAAATTAGATTATAAATACTCAGATGGGAGCCAAACTATTATTGTTATAAAGACTGGCTTGTTATAAAGAATGTTATAAAGAAGATGGCTTATATCTGTTGACAAGTCTGCTTACTTATATCTAATTGCAAACCAGAGGTAGCTCTGGGCTGGGGCAAGATCCCTCTGCTACTTGGGGCAGAGCCTAATCCTGGGAGAGCAGGCCCACTCCAGACAACAGGCCATTCCCAAAATGGAAGAAGGGAAATGTTAAGCTCAAACATTCCAAGGTGAGAAAAAGCAATGTATTCCACTGGGATGGGAGGACTAAAGAGTCAGAAATTGAACAGAATGTTCCAATAATTTTATTTAGTGTCACATGAAAGGAAATATCTAGGAGTGGAAAAAAATATTACATCTTAACACTGTTTACCTTGAAATGTTCTTTTTGGACTCATTATTTACCGTACACACTGGACAATTAGTTATTAGACATTATATTTTATACATTGACTACATTGTTCTATAGTAATTTCTATCATATTTTTACACACTAGTTTATATGCTTATGTGTTATCCCCAAATAGAGTAGACATTTTCTTACACAGGCTCTACTGAGCATAACTGCTGCATTAACAGGCACTCGCAGCCCCTCTGGGAGGGACACTGACTGCGGCCCAAGGCGTAGCAGCTGTGCTTTACTTGCAGGCCAGTGTCCGGTGTGTCCGAGCACTTCTGTTCTCATGAGATACTCCTGTGCTTACCAAGAGTCAGGTACATGTGTTCTCAGACCTTCTTATAACAGTTATAAGTAGAACTGTAATTATATAATATAGTTACGTATTACCAAAGTTGCCATAGAAGTGCAACAAGTGTTGGATCTATGACAACTAATTGAAGTGGTTTGGAAAGATTCCATATGTAGTAACCAAAGAAAAATATCCTTAAGTTCATGTGCAAGTAATAACAGATTAGAAAAAAAATAAAGGATTTTGCACACAGATCTTCAGAAAAAGCTGTAAGCTCTTACTTTACTTCAAAGAAACAAAGACTAAGAATTGTAAGTTATCTAGTGTAGTTCAATCAGTAGACATATATTTTTAAAATTTTTACATCAAAAGGTTGGTGAATGTGTGGTCATTTATATATTGTAAGTTAAAATAAAATGTTAAATCTATGTGTTATCTTTATGATCCCTTATTTATTATATTTCACTACTCTACATTGAGACCCATTGACAGCAAGGACCCTTTTTTATAATCTTTTGTATCCTCACTGAGCAAATCTGATTTTAATTAATACTGTTGGAGGTGGTGATGGTGACGATGCTGGAGGGGTCAGTGGTTCAGACTAGATTTGAGGAACGAGAATGAATCTTAGAAACTGTACCCACTTAATTCACTGATAGCAGCTGAGTAAACTGAGACTCAGATACATGATTTAATCATTGTCACACACATAGGTAAGAGCTGATGTTCAATAAAGGATGGACGAATAAATGTTTTCACCCTTAGTTGGTTACACACTTTAAATACCCTTAGAAATACTATTACAAATAAAAATATTTTTCCATGTCTTCTTTACCCTTCCCCTAACATTAACTTGAATGGTGGTCCTTTCTGTAATTCTGAACCCTCATAGCCCTCCTATAGCCCACGTGTTCATTTTCAGCATGATGACAATATCCCCATATTTCTTGCTCAGTTATCACCAGGGATTACATTTAAAATGATAATGTTCTGGCAAAATACAGCTCATCTTTGAAAGAAAGATGTCTGTTTTCCCAGCAGGAAAACTCAGGATCTCATATGTGCTTTAAATGCATGTGCATGTTTACATATCCCATTCTACATTCACTTGCACTGTTTGTTTGAGGAGAAAAGTAACGCACCATATGTATCGCTCTGGAGAGGTGACAGATTACCTATGAGGAGAACTTACGCTGTATGGCCAAGGCATTGGTGGGCGCACTCTCCAAAATCTACTCTGTCTGAAATTGTCACGGATGAGAATGACTGTGGAGTAAAGACACAGTCTTTCATCCCAAGTAGTTAGAGAATCTTCTCAAGTTAAATATGGAGATTTAGATGTATTTAAACATTGCTATAATATGAGAAAAAAATGCTATTGTATATTGATACTTCATTTTAAAAACTACTTCTTTAAGATATTTTCTTAAAAATTTTTTCTGATAACTCCTTTAAAGGAAAAGTAGAGAACGATTTCAAAGTGTGTGATAATATGAAGAGAAGAGGAAAATTAAAGGTGTGAAATTTTATATGTAGGGAATGTGTTGGTGTATAAACCATGTAAAACATATACAGCATGTAAAAACATGTAAAAGCCACGTAAAAACACATTCAAATATTAGAATTAAATAAGCAAAAGTAAGAAAACACAAAAAGTCTTCGATTTGGTCTATCAGTGATTTTTCTTCCCTCTGTTTTCTACATTTTCTTTGGGTTTTTAATGTTATTTTTATATTTAAAAACATGTAAACATTTTTTTATTATCCTAGGTGGAAAAAAAAATCAACTTAGGCTATTTTCCCAAATAAGAACCGAGTGCTCTGGCAAACTTTATAGCTGTAGCCTGTCAGAATAACTTTGACTTTAAGGACTAAGATTAACCAGTGTTCCTGCTTATGGTCTATTATGTTCCTCTGTTAATTGTAGATACACTCTGTGCCAGGTTTGTAGAGCATTCCGAAATGGCGTTTCTGCTCAGGTTCCGTCACTAACCAACCCTGCGGCCATATAACTTATAGAGGCTCTGTTGTTCATTTACAGAGTGGTCTAAGCAGACTAGATTGCCTAATGCCCATTCCAGTGCCAACATTATATTATTATATTTTGGAGCAATGACTACTATGAATACTCAAACAGCATCAGCATATATCTCCAAATATTCCTTATTAGATGACTGACTTTCAATTTGAACATCTCTAGTGAGAGGAAAATTTGAGTTTCCCCATAGTATTTATTAGGTGCTCACACTCTCATAACATTGTTAATGAAAAATTTTGTAATTTCAAAAATTTTCCTTACTTTGAGCTTCAGAAATATGATTACACATATTATACATTGTGGCGTTCATTTCTCTTTCCTGGAGTTATGAAAATTAGTTGACTATTTCTAAGCTGTAATAAGTTTAAAATACTTGAAAACTGTTATTGTATATTTTCTTCCTTGTAATTTTTCTCTTATTGAAGAAAAAACAAGTAAATATATATATATATTTAGATTTTATATTAATTTAGCCATTCTTTTCTGGGTACTTACTGTGTAGGTTTTCAATGTCTACTTTAAACTTTAAACTATGTCACACAAAATGGAATCAAAAGGTAGAAATATGTTCTTCAGTATAGGAATTGCCTACAGTGAATATTTGCAGTAGATACTAACAGGGGTCTTTTCCAGCCTCTAGAACAATGATTCTTTCCTAGTCTTGACCGAACTGATCATAATAAATCCAAGGTATAAGATGCTTTAATCAGATCCTCTCTTTTGGGAATTGAAATCTCCCAGAATGTTAAGAATCAGTAGGCTGAAGCACTTCAAGGCAAAATCCTGCAGAGAAGTTTCCAGAACCTCTGAATTTCTGAATTAAAGTTCTGAGAACCTCTCAGTGTCCTGCTCTTCCCCAGCACTTCTTTGGCTCTGGATTCTCTCTGCATCCTGCTGTTAAATCCTCCCATGCTTCTTTTTCTTTAGATTGAGGATTGAGGTTTCAGTTATGTGCCACTTTCATATCCAGAAAAAGCAGGCAGGAGGGGAAGCATCAGAGAAGAGGGGGAAAAGGATTAAGAGTTATATCATGAATGGCAGTTGAGGAGAAAATTCCAAGTAGAAAAAAGTGATCAACAATGAAGGCATTGTCAAGGAGAATGGAAAAACTAAGGAAGGTGTGCTGATTCTGGCAATTGGTAAATCATTGTTGAACTTTGAAGTTCCAAGGAACAAGTTATGTTGGAAAAATTTAAGAGGTGATGTTAGTAGGGAGAAAATAAAAGATTTTTTTTTGAGATACCTGACATGAATAAACGCAGTTTTAGCTTGATGAGTTAACAAGTCACAAAGGTTTTTCTACCCACTAAGCTGCAAACACATGGCCACATTGAGGAAGTTGAGGGAACAAGTACTAAAGTAGTTGAGAACTGAATATTTCCTAAGGACTAGAAGACCATGGAATTAATAACTCAACAAAAAACTCTTTTTGGAAAAGGAGGAGTGAATGAAGAGGGATGATGGAGGCTGTCAGTTATTTTGAGGCAATAAAAGCAGGTAAATGTAGAACCTACTAAGGATATATTGATACCTTCACTAGGAAACAGATCTACATAATTTGGGTGACCAAATGCAAAGCACAAATAAGGGTCCCCTGGTTCAGAAATTAAGTATTTCAGGGCGGCAACACCAGAACTTTGAGTGAATTTTATGCTCTTCTGAGTTAATATACTCCAAATTATTTTAATTAATTAGCTAACAAATTAATTAATAGAAGCCAGGATTAGGGGAGGGAGACTAAAATATAATACACAGAATGTAAATAAGCTTAATTATATTACAAATGAATAACATAATACACTGAAAGTATAGAGAAAAAATATATCAGTAACTTTGCAAACTGATATTTTTACTATATAATCTAAGGACAGAGATAAAAACAACTTTATACCACTGTCATATTTCAGTAGAAGAATGGATATCAAATTGGATTGGGCAAATAAGTAGAAATTGTGGGTAATAAGTACCAGATTTTTTACTGTGGAAGAAAGGAGTTATAAATAAGGAAAGACAGGAAGCTAGGAGCTGTTGAAGTAAAACTGGAAATATTAAAATAGACTCATGATTTTAGTGTCAATATATAAATAGACAAACATATATATATATAATAGATAAAATATAAATGTTTTTATATTAGTGTATATACATACATGTATTCCCTAACTCCGTCTACTTAAAAGGTCTAGAAGCAATGAAAACCAAGTAGCAATTAGCATACCCTGAGTTTGGATGTTGGCTTCTTGATGCCACTCTCCAACAAATGAAACCAGGACTCCTTGGAGAAATGGCGTATTTCAGGTCAGAGAACATATATGATAAGACAGGAACATGTTGGTGTTGGAAAGGTAAAGGAGTGCTCAAAAATTATTGGGAACATGTCTGAATGACTAAATCTCACACAAATAGAATAAGAAAAAAATAACATCAGTAATGGATTATAAAACATAAAGAAAAACAAATATTCAAGAGTCCATAATGACAGATATTTAAAAAAATGAGAGAGAAGGGACAGTTCTTCCTTATAGTACAATTCAAATTAAAAATTGTAGAAAGAATGATGGAGAAAGAAAATTGCCATTTGGTAAACACTTCAGTTATAACTGTTTTAGGCAAAACTTATCAATGGATGCTAAAATTAGTAGGTGAAAGTATGATGATAAAATATTTACATAAACTAAACTATCTTCCCATAAGACAGTTATTAAATGCAAAGGGAAAAATGATAGCTTTACAGTGGAGAGACA
Source organism: Mormoops blainvillei (assembly GCA_004026545.1). Classification (NCBI taxonomy): domain Eukaryota; kingdom Metazoa; phylum Chordata; class Mammalia; order Chiroptera; family Mormoopidae; genus Mormoops; species Mormoops blainvillei. The sequence continues at coordinate 269,289 of PVJD01001254.1, read as the reverse complement.
TAGCAGATCCTGTCTCAGTAAAAATAGCAATGTTATGAGGGAAGTGTTGGCCCATACCAATAACTTGAGCTTCTGGGTACAATGTACGGAGAAGGGTACAGCATCACTTCGGTGATATACTTGGCAAAAATGCTTATAATCTGAACCATCAGACAACCTTACATTGAGGGACATTCTATGAGATAATGGGTCAAATTCTTTAAAGATATTCAAGATCATGAAGAACAAAAACTAAGGAATTCTCTCAGATTAAAGCTGTCTAAATATACTAAGTGACCTCCAAATAAATGCAATATGCGGTCCTGATCAGATCCTAGACTGGAAAAAGACCATGAATGGAACAACTGATGAAATTTTTGCGAGGTCACTAGATTAGTACTACTATTGTATAAATGGTTATTTCCTGGTTTTGATCATTTTGTTGTGTTATGTAAAGATGTTAGCATTTAGAGAAGATGAGTGAAGATATAAACTCTTGGTATTACTTTTAAAATGTTTTTGTAAATTGGGAATTATTTCAAAACGAGAAGTGAAAAATATAAATAACTGATTAATGACACAGAACACTTTTTTTCATAATAGATTGATATCTGAAAAAGAAGCAGACTGCAAATGAGTGTGTACATACCATTGGATATGTGAATATTTTTAATGAGATGTATAGTATCTACTAGAAAGAATGTACACCAAAATATTGAGGAAAATTACCCTTAGGAAGTGGGATCACATGTAAATTTCTTTCTTTTCTTTCTTTTCCTTCCTTTTTATTTCTCTCAGTTTCTCTTTTTTCTCTTTTTCTTCCTTCCTCTCCCTTCCTTCCCTCCTCCCATCCTCTCTTCCTTCCTTCCTTCCTTCCTTCCTTCCTTCCTTCCTTCCCTTCTTCCTTCCTTCCTTCCTCCCTCACAGCCTTCGTTCTTGCTCCCTTTCTCCTCATTTCTTGGTTTCTTTTTTTTGTCTTTCTTTTTGCTTTTCTGTGCTTTTCAAATTTTCTACAATTACCATATATTGCTTTTGTAATCAAGAAAACATAGCCTAATAATTATAAAGTAACAAATTAAAACATGTTGCATAGGGAAAATTAAACTTTTTTACTGTATTTTTTATTTTAATACCTGAAAATAGAGATTATTAAAATAATTCTTTTTATATGTCATCTTATTGTTTCCTGTTTTTCTCTTTGCCTTTGTCTTAATAAAGTCACAGGTGGCTATAATAAATGATCGGACCAAAGCCAGGTAAAGATGGCCCTATGATGATTGATTCCTCTAACTAGTCTTAGACTATACTAATAGAGTATACTAATCATCTCTGCTTTACTTCTTATTGTATTATTAATTTCCTAAATTCATTTTGCAAAACACACATGCATAATGGCAGTATATCAGGGAATTCCTTTTCAGTTGAAAAAAAAGTTCAAGTGCTACCTCTTTATGTAAAGAATAGATATTTATAAAATAATTAAAATATTACTATACACTTTGCTAAAAGAACATAGATGGGTTTTGATAATATTAATTATCTGAGGACATCATGGCTGTCATAATGTGGTTGCTTTAGTCTTCAAATATAGTTCTTAAAGAGAAATGATCCTTAAAAGGTCAGAGTCTGGAAACCATTTGTCTAATTTCAAATCCTACCTCCAAGACCAAATACCTCTCTATCCTTAAAGAAGTAACTTAGCTTGTCTGTGCCTCAGTTCCCGCATATGTAAGATGAAATGATATGACCTTTATCTTAGGATCATTGTAATAGCAGATGAATGATTGAAGTTAAGTCATGTAGAATAAGTCCGTGGCACATAGTAAGTGCACAGTAAATATGAGCTAATATTATTTCTACTAAACAAACTGAGAGCGTGTTTGATGGTGACCTCCAAATGATAGAGTCACTCTATGTCTACATCAAACAAACACATTTTTTGCTGCAATTTTCCCCTCTTTTTACAGTAGAACAAGAACCACAAGTGCAGAATATCTTCATTATAAAACGTGTCTTGACTTACATAATAGACATTTTCTTCAAAAGTGAAATACCTTATATTTGTTTGAAATGTATAGTGGAGAGTCTTTTGATAAATTACCTGATTTAATTTTAAACTTCACACTTTGTTACACCCTAAATAATCAAGTCCCTAGCTTTTAGGAGTGATTGCTTGAGTTTTGTGCATTCAACTCCAAGTTGTAGTTAATTAACTTAATTAATTTTTCATTAAAATTTGATCCCTTAAGCACCATTTTACCTGCAATTTCTTGTAGTGTTCTGAACTAACCAATGAAGCACACAAAAAATAGCACAATGTTCCAGCTGTGACTTATATCCTTGTACAACAAGAGATAACAAAACAAAATTTATACTCTACAGTTAATAAGTTACATGAAAAAGGAAAAAAACTCATGGGGAAAAGTACCGGCTGATGTTGAAGATCAGTAAAGAGGAAGAAGCACTCTAGGAAAAAAGGAGACGATAGAAGAAATCAAGAAATAAGAAAGAGGTAACGGAATAGAAAATATGTGGAAGAAAATTTGAAAAAAACCAACAGATGAGGACAGAGAGAAATAATGCTCAGTCAATAGAGCTAATAAATGAGGGAAATGAATGAGGTGCCAAGACTTAGCTCATGTAGAAAGTGGACAAAGGCAGAATGCCTCTTTATAAACATATGGAAATACTAGACTAAAAAAGTTAATATCCGAGCTAAAAAGAAGAAAAAAATGAATCCATGTTTGCTTGAAATCAATTACAAAACCAGTGCAAAAGCGGAAGGTCAAGGCTGACGCCCTGGCGGCTGAGAGGTTAGGGCTGTAGAAGGTCGTGCAGGGGCTGAAGAAGTGGGCTCTGCCACACAGCATAACCTAGAAGCTGCAGAAAACTCAGCACTTCTCAAGTGATCCTCTCTTCCTGAAAACAAGTAAGGGAACTCCCCATCTCCGTCTCTGAAGGGAGAATATCACTGAGGACAAATTGAAGCCCCACGCCTAGCTTACATATCCACATGCAGTGACCGTGCACACACCCTGAGTGATTTGAGAACCACATGGCAAAAATTCAACATAAAAATTGCTCCAGGGTCACTAAATCCTTGAAATCCCCTGAATAAACAAGCCAAAAATATCCCTGAAGTGACATTTCCACAGCAACTCTAGGGCTCCCAAAAGAAAAAAAATAATTAAAAAAATAGATTTTTGACTAAACAAAAATTATTCACACATAGTAAATAAAGCAACAGAAGTGGCAGATATAGAGAAGGATGACTAAACTAGAAATAATATTTAAAATACAAATATTAAAAGTGAAGAGATAAGAGAAATAACAAAACCATACAAAAATGACAGCAAAATGAAAGGACCTGAATTTATAGTAAAAAAGGCCTGCAATTGACCGGATTTACCAATAAATAGTTGAACAATAGGTGTTTAATTTATCTGAGCTTTAATTTTCTCATGGAATTATTGATATAGCTATCACATGCTGTTTGTATAGAGATTGAGAAAGTGTAAAGCATATAAAGTTCCTAGAAAATTAGAAGTGCTCAGTAAATATCAGTGTTTATTTTACTACCCATTTATGGAGGGGTAAGTTAGAAGTTGAAGGTTAGTCTGCTTTTTAGTTGCAATTCTAAGTATCAAGGTTTATTTAGTGGATTTAAATTTCAAAGCATATCTTTCCTAATAGTAGCATCGCAAGAAATTAGTATAGCATAGTTCATCTATCAAGCTATACAGTTAACTAACTATGGTCACATGTAAACTTTCTCTCCTCCTATATATGCAATACCTTCTTCAGGGAGGTGTAAAATAAGAGTCCCAGTGCTTTCCCTAGCTCAGCCTTCTTTAGAGGAGAAGGCACAAGAACAGAACAATCAACCTTTCCAGGTATTTCTTTTAATTATTTTTGTCAAGTTTGAAATACATCCTTTTGGGATGTTGATTAGAATTTCATTATACATACAGATAATTTTGAGAACACTGATACCTTCATAAAATCTCACCTTTTCATCCAGAAATCTGGTATGACTGCCTATTTTAATCTTTCAAAATGCTTTTGTTTATCACTGAAATTTTGTGATGTTTTCATAACTATTTCTTCTACAATTAATTCTCATGTATTTTAGATCTTGGTTGCTATAGTGACTGACATCTTAGACACTATTAGATAGCCAAGGAAACATTTGATTTCCTTATATTTATATTTCACACCCAAAACAACATAACATTGTTTTAAGTATTTTTAAGTTGATTTCTTTATACTTTTAAGGTAGATAATGGCATCTTCTAGATGCTTTCCTTTACAAATCATTTCTACTGTTATTCATTACATTGACAAGAATTTTCAAATAATGTGGCATGTTAGGGTGAGAACATAGCCCTTCTTGTCCTGTACGTTTGAAATACCATTATACATTTAATTTTCTAAAGATAACACTTTCTTTAGTACCTTTTTGGTAATATTTTTAAATGATAATTTGTTTTCCTCTCCTTTAAAGTAGTATTTTATTAATAAAATACCTATTTTTGAACCCTGCTTTTCTCCCTGTATATATCTTAACTCATTCTGAAGTAAAATTCTGTTAATAAACTTTTGAAAAGCATGGTCCTGTATTTTTAGACACCCTCAAAAGGGTGATTGAACCATAGTGTACGTGCATGAGTTATGTGTTACTTTGTTAGGTCTGACTATTAAAGCCAAATCTACTATCCTGGGAGTAATATGTTTCTTGACAGTTTGAATAATGCAACTGTAGACTGTACCGTAAGCTCCTAAGGACGAGGACATTTTCTGTGATGCACACAACTCAGAGCCTTAGAGAAATATGCATGGATTAGGTAAAACCACAATAGAACATGAAACATTATCAATTTTACTAAAATACTTTGTTTTCTGCTGAGGAATCAATACTTTTATATTTAAACAATGGATATTATTGAAGTAAAATACTAAATTGTCTTTTGCTGTTAATGGTCCTTATTGGAAAATTTTAAAATTATTGAACCCACATGACCTGTTAGGCTGTTTTTACTGCTCCATATTTTTCTGGCAACTACCTTTTGATTTGGTTTCGGGTTTTTTTTTTTTTTAGTTTTTGCTTTATGTATCTTGAGACTATGATATCTGGCAGGATCTTAGGTTCTCAGAATGCTTTCCATTTTGATATTCCCCTTTTATCATTCATTTTATGTTTTCACATAAATAGTCATCTTTTTTCATTTTGACATTATTGTTATTATTATTTATTTGCAGTGAATGCTTTTCTAAGACTGTTTTCTTGATTTCCAATGCCTTTGATCAACCTTATACTGCTACCTCATAGTTCAATTCACTGCTCTCAGATAACACTTTTTAGCAATGCTCTCAGAAAGAACTTGTAAGAGGTTAAGATTCTCTTTCTCTCTGAAGATTATTTCTCCTTTGGTCTAAAGCAAAAGTTTATCTAGGTATACAGTTCTAATTTCAACATTCTGAAGATATAGCTTCAGCCTTGATTGTTTTTGATAAATAATTTTGCTCTCAATATAATTATTCTTACATGCATTCAGCCTCTTGTTTTTACTCTTTGGAAGTTTTAACAAATGTTAGGATTTGAATTTATTTTTATTTATTGTGTACTTTTCTTACGGTGTTTTGTTAACTTGAGGATTTTGTCATAGAAATTCTCAAGCATTATTTTTGTAATATCATCTCTTATTTTCACCCCCCCCAATTTTTTGAGATACAGTTGATATATAACGTATATAAGTTTAAGTATACACTGTGATGATTTGATATACATATATTTATAGTGAAATAAATGACAACATAAGGTTACTTAACACCTCCATCCTCTTACATTATTAACATTTTTTGTCACAATAACATTTAAGATTTACTCTCTCTTAACAACCTTCATGTATATAATATATAGTACTGTTGTAAACTAAAACCACCATTTGCATATTAGATCTGCAGGACTGGTTCATCGTACAGCTGGAAGTCTGTACCCTTTGACCAACATGTCCCCATTTCCCACACTCTCAGCTCCTTGCAGTCACCATTCAACTCTGTATTTCCATGAGTTGGGCTTTTTAATTAATTAATTTATTTATTTTTGCATTTTTTCTTTTTCTTTTTTAAATTATTGTAATTCTATTACAGTTTTCCCAATTTTTCTCCTTTTTCAGTTTACTTTCAATATTATTTTGTGTTGGTTTCAGGGTATGCATAGTGGTTAGACAATCAAGTTTGGCTTTCTTTAGATTCTATGTATAAATGAGAGTATACAGTAGTTTTTTTCTGTCTCACTTATTTTACTTAGCAGAAGACACAAATTTTTTAAAATGACTGTTTCTCTCTTTTCTATCTGGTAACCTCTGCCTAATTGAGGTTTTTTTAATTTGGTGATCGTATTTTTCTACTCTGTGTAGTTTCTTCTGGATCCGATTTTTCCCTTTGATTGCCGCATAGTTGCACAATTGCCTTGACTTCTACAAAGAAGCACTGACTTCTACAAAGAAGCGCTGATTATATGGTTTTTCTAAAAAGTTATTTTTAGAAAATGTAACTCTTCTGAGTTACTCTTTTTTGAAGTTCCTGTATCATTTCATGTACCCAGTAAATTTTTTATACTAGTTTATCCTTACAGAGATCTTTCTAGGATCATTCTGCTTTGGTGTGAAATGGGACTTGTCAGAGGTTGGGAGACTGTCTTTCAAGCTCAAATGAAGGGGGAAGATTAAAGTTCCCACATATTGTAGTTTCACTTTGTCAATTTCAAGTTCCATTACCAGGCGTCTGTGGAGAGAGAGCCAATGCTATAGACTTTGCAGCAGGAAGCTTCTCGCTGTTTCTAAGACCACCCTTTTGTGTTTATCATGGCAGCCATCTACCCTGGCAGCTAAATTGGGAGCTCTTTCAAGGATGCCCTGTGAGCAAGTGCTGTGGGATCTAGACATGCAAGGCAAACAGTAACCGAGCACTTAGTGTGACTTGTTGGGATTACCTATTGTTTTACTGCCCTGATACACGATCAGGTCTTCCACCTGTTGGGAGAGTGAGTAAACACTCCTCCTTTTTTTCCCTTAATACACTCTGGAAAGGAGAAATGCCAGTTGAGTATTCTGGATTCAGCCTTTACAAAGGCAAATCATCTCTTAAAATTCCTTTCAGATGTAGAAATAAACCAGAGTAAAATATTTCAGACATATTTTTGACACAAGCTAAATGTAAGCCTAGAATAATTTGCTAAATGTCACAAGAGAGGAAAAGAATTAGTCAGAATAAATAGCTGCCTTTAAGCTTAACTGTAGTATTTTCTTGTATCTGTGCTTAAAAAATCACCCCTGTTAGCTAGCAGAACACATTAAATCAAAAGGAGTTAACGTTGTGGTTAATGTCTTGTTCTTTATGATCTGCACGGGCCTAGATATTACAGAACATATTTTACATATGTAATTCTGCTCTGGGACTACTTTAAAAGCCTACGTACAATATGCTGAATTAATAATGCTTATAAGTGCAATATATATGGGGAGAGTTTGAAAAACTCTTGATGAAAGCTGGCATATATTTATGAGGTGCCAGATGTTTGCCTTTAAAAGTAATTTTTACTAACCCATACTATTGAGATTTGTATTGAAGTGGTCTCTTTGTGGTTGTATATTATTTAAAATATGTTCTGTGAGACCTAGGCACAATGGGGTGAATAAGAGAATAAGTACCTGTCTAAATTTTATGTACTTTTAAAAAATTAGACCACTGGGGTACATTCTTAATGCAGGTGCAGTGGATTAGACAGAAAACAATAAAAAGAGTTACACATTTCATACACATCTGCAGGTGTTGAAAATGTACATATTATTGTTATTTTAATATTTTCTTTTCTATTTATTATGGGGGTAATCATGATATCATATGCTTATATGTGACATTCTTCCAAGGTGTTCAAACACATTACAGTCATTAATTATTTTATATTTCTTAACTTCCCTGAAGGGAAGCAGGGATAAGTATTATCACCCCATTTCACAGATGAGGTAACTGGTTACCAAATGACCACTCTCTAAGTGTCTCCAAAATCATTTTAAACAATTTGTCAGGGATTTCTTTTCCTTTGGAATTCCACTTTGTTTGGGCCCAGGTCTGGTCAGAGTCATCACAGTTCCCCTTACTGGCTCCCTCTTGTCTTACTCCTGACCCACGGGGCGGTTCATCTCTTACCACATGTCAGAGTCTGACCTACTCGAGGCTCCAGGAAGACCAGAACAACTTTTCTTTTTTTTAATCTAAAATTCATTTCCATAGCTTCCAGGATTAACTTTTTCCCAAGATGGAAGTTTCCATTTCTCTTCAAGGAAATTCCATCCTCATCTATAAGAATGTATTTCATCTTGTGGGCATAACAACAAATTTACACAATAGTCAAATTCATTATGTCTGGCTTATCTGACTTGAATAACATCAAGTTCATGACAGAAACAGTCCTGCCAGATGGTTTTGCATCTAATTCAATTTCTCCTCATCAGGGAGTTAGTATATACTAGTGTTTAGTCTTATGCCAGTCTCCTTGTTTCTGTGATGTAAGATTTTTGGGTGTGTGATAACAGATCACTCAGCGGGATCAAAAGTTCTAAGGCCCAATAATATACTGAGACTCCGTTTAAGTCTCGTGTATCTGTCATTGCATTCATGCACTCAATTACTGATTCATTAAACATGTGTTCGAATGTGTGTCTATGTAAGAGTGATGGTTAGTGAGCCATACCATGACAACAAATTAGACAGGGTCATCTTATAGTTTACATAAAGGAAAAAATAAAAGCAATTGCCATAATTTCTCCTTTTAAAAAAAGTGTTTCAGTCTCCACCTTCAGATTTGGTCTTTTCTACTGGGTACCACACAGAGGGACTGTTAATTTGGCGTTCCAATAAGAAATGGATGTCATTGGTTCCTTTGATCTCTCTCTGTTTCCCTTTCTTTCTGTCTCTCTCCTTGTCTCTCCAGAAAAGCTAAAAGGCATGCTTTTAGAAGTTTCTTTACCCATGCAATGATTCATAGCACCACTTGCTTCAATGTATCCAGAGAAATAGCAACAAGAGTTTGGGCAGCTGTTGCATCTGTGAATTTTTCTAAAGCAATGTAAATATTTTCCTGAAGGTCTGTCTCATCAATAAACCTAAAATGAATGATAACCAAAGATTATGTGAAAATATGGACTGAGTGCCTGTTATGGAAAGTCTTAGGAACATGCTTGATGTGAACAAGGTCTTTAAATGGTCCTATATTTCCCCTTACATAAATAAAACCTTTCATTTGTGCACACTGACTACAAATATATTTATATTAAAATTTAGAATGTTAGGTAATTCCATTGTTTATTATGACAGCTATGAATTAGAAATAGGAAAAATGTTGAAACATGGAGGTACCAGTGTTTGTGTGAGGAGCTATCTGTAGGTGAAAATTGGGATGTCCAGATGTCCACTTAACCCACAGCTTAACATTAAAGAGCAAGTATAATTTATATTGAAATTTTATTATGTAAATCATTTTTTCTCATGTTTTCATGTCAAAGAGAATAATTTTGTCTTCTTATCCTTGTATAAGTTCACGAATTTATCGAATCTTAGAAATTGGAAGGTAATTTAGAGGTCTTTTCATTTTAACTGAATTCTGAAATCCCTTTATCCCTGTAAGGACAGATTTTTATTCTTCATTTAAACACATAAAAAATAGAAACTCACTGGTTTTGTCACAGTTCATTTCACTGAGGGGTAGCCTTGATGCCTTTCAGAAATTCTCCATTATACCCGAAACCCTGCCCTTAGTCTTCTACATGTTGGCATGTTTGGTGCTATCTCTTCGAAAAGTTGAAAAGAAAAAAATGTGTCCTCCACTGCCCCTTCTATTTTCTAGGCTTACCAGCCTTTATGGCAATAGAAGGAGGTATTACTTCAAACAGGGGGAACAACACGAACATGCAGAGCACACACCGTATGAATTAAGCTAAGAGCATTAGCTAGAGCAGGGAACTCATGAGGAGTGGTAAAGGAAAATAGGAAAGTTGGAAATCAAGACTGGGATTTGACTGTGGATACTTGGAGGTAAGAGAATGTCTGATATTTTTATTGGACAGGGTAATGATATGCTCAGAAATCTGCTTTAGGAAGATTGCTAAGGACATAACTAATCAAGCAGTAGAGCATGAGTCCCATTTATATATGAATTTTTGGTCATTTCTTCCCTCCATATGTTAGATTTACTTTATTCTGGCTCTTTTTCCTTGAAGGTAGGCTAGACTTAGTAACTATATTCTAACCTATAGCATACAGTAAAAGTGTTGGGACGCCACATTATGATTAGGTTACAAAAGATTGTGACTTCTATCTTTAAAAATTAACATGCTCTGTTACCTCCTCAGCTTCCATGCTTTCATGAAACAAGATGGCACCTTGGAAAGATCCTTGTGTAAGGAACTGGTCAGCCACCAGAGAGAAACTGAGATACTCGGTATGACTGTGTGCAAAGAACTGAATCCTGCCAACAACCATGTGAACTTGGATGTAGATCTTTCCCCAGTGAAGTCTTGAGATTATGCCATCCCAGCTGACCCATGGATTGCAGCCTTTTAGAATTAATAATGCTTGTAAGTGCAATATACATGGGGAGAGGACCCAGTTATGCCAGGTTTGAATTCCTGAAGTAAGAAACTTAGAAAATAACTAAAGTGTTATTTTAAGTTGCTAACTTTTGTTGTACATTGTTGCACAGCAATAGAAAACTAATACAGAGATGCACATGTGATACCTTGCAAGCATATGTCAGCACTCAGGGCAGCAGTGAACGCAGTAAGCTAACGGATCTTAGCCCGATGCACAGTTTGTGAGGATGCAAACACTGTGAACAAGGAAGGGTAGAGTGATTCCCAGAAATAATGGAGGATTATGAATATTTAGATTATAGATTTTTTTCAGGGTTCTGGTATATGTACATTTGTAAAGTTCAGTCATGTTCAATAATAAAACACAGAACTATATTGTCTGGACCGAGGTATTACTGGCAGTAAAATGGAATACTTCTTTGTCCCCAAAGAGCACACTTTATAAATTTTTATAAGCAGTTTTGTAGATGCAAAGCATGTGCAAGGCTAAAATGTTCAAGTTATTTTTTTAATTGGCAGAAGACCAGCCAAATGAAGGCACTAAATGGGACCTCAAAAATTAAAACAGGGGTTAGCTTTTATGTTTAATGTGTCCCTGCTACCATTTTTTTTTCAAGTGAAAAACTCATTCCAAATACTTGAACTTATAGAGCAGATCTTTGGCACTGTAGCCAAAAGCATAAAAACTAAAACCAAAAACACAAACAAAATGAAGTGCTGCCAAACCAAATCAGACTACTTCATTTTATTCAGCCAAGTCCAAAAATTGATACCTTCCGTATTATAAAAATAACTCATTAATAAATTGTTCTATGATTTTGCATTTTTAAGGAAATATTAACTAGGTAATGTGATGAGGCTTCTCACTGGGAGAACTAGAAATGATGAGGAAACATATATAAGAAAACTTCCTTTAAGAAATTGGTGATCTAACAAAACAAGGAGAATTATAGGGCCAAGATCCAAGAAGAATTAGAGACTCCACGAGGTAAACCCAATATTCGGGCCCGCTTTTCTCCTAGGTTTAAAAGCATCTGTAGATTCTGTTAGAGGCAAACCGAGTAGAACTTTTGATAAGTGAGCAACGTCAGTGAATGGAAATTCAAATCTGTGCTTGTCAAAATAGAAGCCCTAGAAAACCTCGTTCATTGGAATAAGGATCTTTGAAGGGCTGCACTGCCAAAGAAAAGGTAAACCAGAAATAAGAAATAAACATTCTGGCTTTAATAAGAACTGAAGCCCAAATTTGAACTATCTCAGTCTCAGTAATTTGACTAAGGTGATCACCAATTGCTGCTAGTCTAAATCAAATATAAACCCTTAGAGAGGTTCACTTCCAGGTAAGATTAAGCATTTCAAAGCAGTTCAAAAACAATTAGGAAGTAGAAAACCTGGAAATGGTAGAAAATAATTTATTTAAAGGCATTGGAGTACTTCAGCGGTAATAAAGACTAAAAAGAGTAAAATTTCTGCAAGAGGATGAAAAGAGCTAAGGATCTAGAGCTGTTCTCACAGGCATTTGTTCACTGTCGGTTTGAGACACAGGGACACCACTGGTCTGGACAGAATGACCAACAGAGATTTCTGGGAAGGTTTTTGGAACTGGATTGATATAATTGGAGGTTTCAGAGAACTCAAACATGGCAGGTATCCCTGTCAGTGAATAGCCTGACCTCTGAATCTACACAGAGCTAGAGGTCAAATAACTAAAATAAAAGATTAAATGTCTCAAAAAGTCAAGGGAATATGCTATGTTTTTGAGTCAGAAAACTAATTATTGTGAGTATGTCAATTTTTCCTAACCTTATCTAAGGATTCAGTGCAATCCCAACCAGAACCCTGAAGGATATATTTTTTAAGGGGAAACTGATAAACTGATTTAAAAAATTGGAACTGCAAAGGACCAAATTTTGAAAAGAAAGTATAAAATTGGAGAACCTACACTATCAGATATTAAAACTCTAGCTCTATTGCAAAGTTACAATAATTAAGGCTGTGTGTATTGGCATACAGGCAGATATATAGGCCAATGAAATGAAATTAAGAGTCCAGAAACATTCCACACACACATGGGCAACACATAGGTGACATCACAATGGCAAGGGCCAAAGATGGTCTTTTCAATAAATTATCTTGTGTCAACTTTTTATCAACATGGGAAAAAATTAAATCTGACACATACCTCACACTTACATTAAAATCAATTCCCCATAGATATAGGTATGAAAAGTAAAGTGATCAAATTTCTAAGATATTATAGGGAGACCCTGGGAAAGAGGAAAAGCTTCTATTAGTTATAAAAATGCTAATCATAAAAAATAGACTGAGAAATCAGATTAAAGTAAAAATTATTTATCAGAAGACAACTTTTGAAGAAAAAAATACAAAACACCCTCCCCTAAAAAGGGGAGGTGATTATAAACACTTATAACTAAGAGGGAGTTTGTATCCAGAATTTATAAAGGACAAAGTAATTACTACAAAGTAATAAGGAAAGCACAAATCCATGGAATACACAGCAGGACTCTGTAGTCACAGAGTGCTCAGCCATGTTAGTCATCAGGAGCTGTAAGTTAAACACACACTGAATTACTACTGTTCCTTTTGCAGAAGGGTTAATATTTAAAAATTTAAATAGCAAAACTAGATGATGTGGGGCAGTGAGAACCATAACACACTGAGTTTGGGAGTGTAACTTGGTACAACCACTTCGGAAAACAGTTTGTTATTATACACCAACATTGAAGATATGTGTACTTTTTGATACAGAAATTCTAGGTGAAGTTTTATACTAATCAAAAATAATGTAAATCTGAGCACCAAGAGACATTTATAAAAATATTCACAACAAAAACCTAGAAAATATTCACAAAAAACAAAAGCTGTTTTTTGTTGTGAATATTCCATCTTAAACTGAAACTATATGGTTATGAAGCTGAATCTGACGAATAAGATGGGGAGCAAAGGATGCCAGACACAAAAGAACATAAACTGTATTGTGGAATCCATAAAGAGCTCAAAACCAGAAAAAGCAAAACTTTTGTGTTAGAAGTAGGAATAAAAGTGGTTACTTTTTGGGGAAGGGAAAGGGGAGAGTGACATAATTAGGAGGGGACTTGCAAGTGCCTTTTAGGTGATGGAGTATTAGTTATCTATTACTGTATAATTAATTACTCTATAACTTAGCACTTAAAATAACAACTATTTATCATATCAGTTTCTTTGTATCAGGAATCAGGGTTCTACTTATTTGGATACCTTTATCTCTGGGTCTTTCATGAGAGTGAATTAGTGTCAGCCAGGACAGTACTTCCAAACGCTGATTGAGCCTGAAGTATCTGATTTCAAGATCACTTGATGCAGTTTTGGCAGGCCTCTGAAATCTGCTTCCAAGCATATGGCATTAATAGTAAAATCAATAATTAAATTTGTACGAGTCATCCAATAACAATACAGATATGTAAATAAATTGATTCATAGATAAGAGAGGTATAGCTTACACCTAAATGTACCGTTCACTCATTTCCTGACAAACCTGGCACAGCTCAGCCAGTCAACACTTGTGTCACTTTTCTTCAACTGGAGCAGTGCAGAAGGAAATTGAGAATTGGTTAAGGAAAAATACTTAGAAAAAAAATAATTCTTTTGTATAAGCAGAAAGGATTAAATGTGAAGATTTACAAAAAAATACACCAATGATATACATCAAACTTGATTTTTTTTCCATGTTCACTGTTTATATTCAAATTTTTAAAATAAATTTAGTGAGGTGACATTGGTTAATAAGATCATATAAGTTTCTAGTGCACATTTCTATGGTATACAATCTGTGCATTTTAAAAAAGCATATATTATAGCATAAAATTTAAGTCCTTAGACTTTTAAGGAGAATTCCACAATAATAACAATAAGGGTCAGTTATTGACCTATTCTCTCAACTCTGAGCCAACCTCTCTGCATCACCATGCTGGAGTGGAGACCTAGCACACCACGCCACCGGCTGCTCGGTGCGAGGTTCCATCCTTACGGGTCGGAGGGAGGCAGGGCCTGAAGCAGGGAGGAGGCTTGCTCTCTCGGCTTAGATTATTCATCCTGATAGTATGGCCCCAGCAATCACCCTTCGATTTAGCCAGGGCCATTGTTCCCAGTGGCTAGTTTTGTGCCCAGGCCCAGACCGGTCAGAGATGCCAGGAGCCATGCCTCTGACTCAGTTTTCAGCGCCCTCCGCCCACCTTCTCTCATTGTTCTCCATCCCCAGAGATGGCAGCTCCTTCCAGGAGATACTGTGTCTGTTTCGCCTCAGCGTTTCCGTTTCATAATTCCAGTTTTCTAACATATGCTTAAGCAATTCCCTGTATTAACTTCTTTTGTGTTGAAATAACAGATATCATTTCTGTTTTTCTGACTAGAACTCTGCTGATACAGTAGTCTACACAATACTGAAGAATTATTACAAAAAAGTATTATGGCCATGTCTGAGCCTATACCGTGGTTTGTTAAAGAGAAACCTGGTTTTCCTCTGCCAATTTAAATGGAAATTATTTCATTGGTTTAAGAAGAAAAATGCTGATTATCTTTAGGTTTATGGAAATCTACATACAAACAATTTTTATTCTAGACCCATGTAACTGCTTAACAAAATCACAAAAGTCATGCTTGTAGATAGTAAGAATAAACTTTAGCTAAAATGATTAATATGCATCCTGTTAAGAAGGCACATTGCCCAACCATGCGTGATAAATTAAAAAAATCTATATATGCAATATAAATAAAATGTAAGCAATCATTTTATTAACAATTATAGAAAAATTAAAAGTATATTAATTTCATTTAAGTGTAGAGCAAAACAGTTAATAAAAATTCTTTAAAAATTACACAAATACTTGACAGCTGACAACCTAATTACCACCTTTGGTTAGATATATTTTTTTAAAATGCTAATAAAATTTTATTTCCATGGTATAAATATGCATTTTTAAAAATAGTTTTAAGTAGTTGTAACGACCACAACATTGTACTATATACATATTTCTGAGAAGGTGAATATTTGTGAAAAATATTTATCATAGAGTACCAGAGAGAACACTTACCACACACTTAAATTGTTTTAATAGAAATTACTTTCTACCTATGTTTCACAACTTCATATTTACAATTTTTTGCTGATTATTTTGAGAAAGGACACAATAGTAATTTTGAAAACAAAGAATTACTGAAAAGCACATGTGAAGGAATTGAGGCATAGAGTTCTAAATTTTAATAGATTATTACTCAATTTGCATTAGGATGTTTGGAAACGTTCTGACTTTTTTCAATAAAATAAAGCCATATAATTATAAACATATCAAAATGCAAAACTGACCATTTCGATATGATAGATATGACATATAGTAGGCTATAAGATAGTATTAAAACACTCAGTAAGTGAATTGAGAAAAAATGATAAAATAATTTTTGTATGGTATATGGATTTTTATGTGCATATTGATTTAATTTTCTTTTCTTGAGAACTATTAATCTGTTGGGCTTTTCCTATTATTGGAAAAAGTGCCTGTGAGTGAAAGCTTATGCTTTGATTACTCTACTGCATCTGCAGGAATTTCTAATTGCCAAAGTCATTATCCCTCTTTGATCTTCTTAGAGGAGCGTGGGTAACAATTTCAAGCCCATAAAGTCAGTGTTTTTGCCATCTGTTGGCCAAGGCAAGAATTTAAATATCTATGTGGAATTTAAATATCCATGAGATCCTGGTCAGGATCTGTAATTCTATGGCTGGAGTAAGGACTAGGTAATGCTTGATGCCTGGAGATACTGTTGACACTGACTATAAAAACGTTTTTGCATTAAGTATCTGAAAAAAAGAATAGGAGTGAGTACCTATCTTAATAAGGAGAAAACCATCAGTTGGCCTGTGATACTAAGAAGTGGCACCAGCACCAAGATGTATCCTATGCTATCCTAAAAACAACTCTGTAACATTTTGTGTGGCGATTTAAAGACTATTATTGGGGCTCTACCTGCAAACCAATCTCTCCATGTCCTTCAAAAGGCAACATGATGGCTCAAGTGGTGGTATACTTATGACTAGAGCAAAATATGACTCTTTTAATTCAGGCAATGTGCAAATGGGAACTTATTGCCATTACACTCTGGAAATCTGACCACAAAATCTTTAAAAAAGCAAAGCAAACTTGCATTTGATCTAGGGCTACCAAGAAATATGTTAGAGAAAAGAATTTAAGGATGGTACACTGTGATTCGTTGTCTCAGATTAACAAAGTCAATATTTATATTAACAATTGTGGGGATTTGACCCAAGATAAATGACTATTTCCATCACCTCATCCATAAGAAAAATCATAGAATAATATACAATGTGATTCACTGGAAGGCAGGGAAGGGGTTAATCCTATGGTTATGTTTTTAAGTCTGTGCTTCTCTATATAGTCAACCCATGGGTACACCTGTCAGGTAGGCTTCTTGAATTAATGCTTGCCTGCCATGAATTACACACAAGAATCAATGGTTTTACTACGAACATTAACCTGTATTCAATGGCCTATGCACTGCCAAGGCACTAATAACTGTAAAAACTTGAGGTTAAAAAAAAATAGTTCAAGTCCATGGTGAATTCATCAGGGTCTTCATATTTGTAAGGAATAAAATTTCTTCTTATTGTCACTGTTATTTTCACCTGTAGTAAGAAACTGCCTTTCAATAGCAAAAAATGTGAACTACCTACCACATTATTGTAGACTTTCTGTTTTGTTTTTGCAAATAAGCAGCTCCCTATGAGGTTAAATCAGACTGGAGCATGCATTTGCACTGGCCGAAATGCTAGTTCTACAAAGATGGGGCACACTGATAGGAAACTGAATATTTTCTCACAATATCAGTGAGTGAGTGGTGAAGATCCTGATTTAGACCCAGAAATGTAATCTGTGATGAATGTGCTGCATTCTCTTTTTTTCCTTATGAAATTTTGAAGGCAAAGGTTGAAAATTACTGACTTATTGCCTCATGAATTCATTTGAGATGGCATATATTGAAATTGAAAGCACTATTACATGGGTAGCCTATTGTACGTGGTGATAAGGAAGCTATTACTTAACGTGGCTGAACACCTGTCCGGGACTGCTCTTGAAATGAGTCCTGTGCACACTTAGGCTCTGCCACAAGGAAAACAAACTCATTCTTTAAAACAAGAGATGTCAAATCATGATCCAGAAACCTGTGCGTGTCCTGCTATCTGTATGCTGTCAGAGAAATGTCAGGGCCACGTGAAAATTAAGCACTGGGAATTATGGGATATATAATAGAACTGTAAATTCTTATTGTTATAATTACTTAGCATTGATAGCTTATAGTAGTATAAGTCAGGACAGACTAGCAATGCAAATGAAAAACCTCAGTGGTTTTAAAAAACAATGGTTTATCTTTTTTTCCCATGTCACGTGCACATCGTTGATAAGCTGTATCTCCTCTCTCTTCCTCTCTCTGTCCCCTTCTCTGTTTCACCTTGGAACTCAATGTCTCAGCAGCTCTTTTCAAGGATACTGCCACGCTAATGAAGAAGGGAAAAAGCAAGGTAGCAGACAACATAATAGCTTTTAAAACTTTTGCTCAGAAGTGGCACATATCACTTCTATTTTTATTTCATTGACCAAAGCACCAGTGATGACTCTGTTCACGGGTCCATGCATGCATACGTCCTACTTGGAATGGTCAAGGACTTAAGCTGTCTGACCTCCACTGAATGAGTCATCTCATCCTCCCCATTATTTAAAGTCTCTTCAGTGCCAGATAATTTTTATAGTTAGCACTGATATAAGATACAAAGATTCATGCCTTTGTGCCCACTCACACACAAACTGGTGAAGCACTGGGATTTTGAACAGCATCAGCTGAACTTTCAGCTCAGTCTCACTTGATCTTCATAATTAGACAGGTCAGCGATACCCTTGTTGGCTATCCATGTTTCTCACTGCTAGGACACCATGTCTATTAGCCATCAGGTCTGTCTACAGACCCCTGTAAGTCAGGACCTTTGGTTACCATTTTGGATTTATTTCCTGTTATGGCAACTATAAAAACCTTGACTCTGACAGTTAGATGCTGTGATCTGATCTGGGCTTTTCCAGAATCCTATCCTTTCTTTTGCCCCTAAAAAACAGAGATGACTTCCCTACCATCAACTCTGACCCACATAGGAAAGTTACAACTGAACTTGTGAGTAATGACAGTGCCCTCACCACTTGATCATCCTTTATTGCTTTAGTGAAAGAAGTATCTTCGAAGTCCTCCTGGGGGGCACAGGAAGCTTATAGAGTTCACTGATAATGTATAATAAATTCATTCTAACATGCCAACCTCTCTGAACCCCTTATTTCCTTCCTCAATACTCTGCCGAAGCATTTTTCATATTTACATCTTATGTTTACCATGAGCCATCGATTTTTTCCAAGCCTCAAGAGCCATTCTGTCTTTGTTCCTTGTTAAAACTTGAATTATATTCCCAAGAATCTCAGATTCGTTTTTAGTTCCCTTGTTTGTTTGTTTTGGAAGGTTCTTGGACAGATTCTGAAATGCTTAATTATACATTACCTTAATGCTCTAGTCAAAATGAGAAATGTTAATCCTCATAGTTAAAGTTATATTGAAAAAAATGCAGTGTGCAGTCTAGTCAATGCAAACCAGACCCTTTACTATAAGGTAGAAATGTTATATTTTCTATAGTGCATGCTTTCTGGCTTCTAGTCTGGTGGCATGCTCTGGGCGCCAATTTAGCTTTCATGGTATGTGGTAACAGTCTGAGTTTTTGTGTCTTTTTAGCCATATCCACGTGAAAATAGATTAGAGGCAACAGAACATGTCTTCCATGACAGGGGCAGGAGTGTTGACCAATATAATATGGTGGGCCCTGAGAGCTTTACAATTTTGTTATTGTAAAGACTGTCCACTCTCTTTAGACATTGCAATGACCAAAAAGACCCCTGTGAACATGATGAGAGGTAGACTGTGGTGGGTGTTCTTAGATGCTGAATGTAACTTTTGAAAAAGAAAATGTAGTTTGGTAACTTACATCTCCCAGTATATTTCATGGTTGGTAAATCCCATTATCTATTGGGTCGTGACAAATTTCTGCTGGAGCCACAATGCTAATTTCACAAAAGCATAGAAAAACCTAAATCTGTTCCTGATATGTCAATCTCAATGTCTTGGTTTGAAAGTTATGTCTGTAATAAAGCTATCCTTTAATTTAAGCATTAGTGCATCCATCCACAAAGGGGTTTATAGCCATTTTCTTTCATCTGAAGAAGAGAGATCCACGCTCCCCCTATACACATACTCTGAGAAACACATGATATTATGACAGGTCCAAAAGTTATTTTGGTTGTTTTTTGGTTTATTTTTAATAATGTACAACTGATATGACCTTATTCTAGCCACCTTTATAGCCATAGATATAAAAATATTCTGTTTTTGACAGCTCTTATAAAAGGCCAAGGTAACACTTGGTGTCACGCAAGGCTTCCATTCTTGATGAGATCTCACCTTCTCACTTTCCAAAATTCTGAGACACTATAGAATAATGATTATGGCTTTTGAATCAAAATTATTTTTTATTTCAAACTCTCCCACTAACTAGATGTATAATTTTCACTAAGTAATTGACTGTCACAGCATGTTTCTTTATCACTAAAATGTACATCTCAATAGTACTTATCCCACAGAACAAGTAGTGTACATGTTATTACTATCGTTATCAACGTATGTATAAATGAGGCTTTAACATTTTTTCTGGGGATGTTTCTTTCTTTCTTTTTCTTAAATCCTCACTTGAGGACAGGTTTCCATTATTTTTACAGAGAGAGGGAGAGACAGAAACATTAATATACGAGAGAAATATCGATATGAGAGAGAAACATTGAGTGGTTGCCTCCCATTCACAAACTGATCAGGGATAGAACCTGCAGCCTCAGCATGTACCCTGACTGGGAATCAAACCAGTAACCCTTCTGTTTACAGAATGGTGCTCCAACCAACTGAGCCAGGTGGCCAGGGCTGTGTATGTTTATTTCTTATATACCTAATTTTTAATCTACTTGTGAGTCTTGAGCTAATGTTAAGAGTACATAAGAAATTTTTATCTTTGGGGAGCTCTTTTATTTTTTTAAAAGGTGATAAATTCAGAATGATTTATATGGTATATGGTTGGATAACAAAGAAATGTGTTGTGATTGATTTGAGTAGAGTGATTTAAGTAATAATCAAAAAGTGTTGTAAAGGAATCTAGCTTACATGGTTGATTATGTAATAAGGAGATCCACTATTAGTCTTAGTAAATAATGATAAAAAGGGAACAAAGCACCTAGCCATTAGAAGTTGATTGAGTGTTAGATTAAGGGAAATTAAGGGCCAAAATGTTTCTTTCTGACATGATCTAGAATATTACACCACTTATATGGATTGTGAGTATATATAGTCATTCTACTTATTATACAATTAGTATTATGGACAAAGAACATATGGAATAAAGAAATCTGAATTGGATATGTACTCATAGGAAAAGTATTTGAATAACTCTTACAGTTAATACACTTAATTCCAAGATATGCCTTTTAATAGAAACACTTTTTAATATACCCTGGTTTGTGTTATGCTAGTGCACTTTTTTTGTTGGAGTTCCTGATATTTTGATGAGCTTACCAGCTCTGTGCCAGTCATTTTACTGAAATTTAATGCGTATGGGATTCAGCAGTAAGGTATTCTCTTGGGCACATTTCAGGAAAAATTTTAAAGGGGTTCATCTCCAATAAGTGATTTTTTACAATTTCACTTTGATTATATCACCTAAGAGGTATGGGAAAGAATTTTCAAAAAATTTTAAGTATAATTTCACATGCAGCATTCCTAGATAAATTGTTAGGAAAAAGCAAGGGCAAAGAGCATAACTAGACATGAGGTAATCAAAGATAGCACACATTTTTCAGCAAGAATAATCGCTTAAAATATAATGCAGGAGAGTTTGATGAAAATAGTCCATGGCTGCAGCAAACTAAAGAACACGTTTAACAAGAGAAATGCAGCAGAAAAATGGAAAAGCTCTGAGAACCTCCTCCACAGAGTGTGTTATTGTGGATTTAAAATGGATTGCACGTAATAATGACAATTGACATATATATGTCTATAAGCTCACTAAATTTCAGCTTTTGTCTAAAAAGACAATTAGTACAAGATTTTGACAACACGGAACTTTGTGTGCTCAAACTAGAGAATAGAGGATATTTCTTTCTGATGTTTGCTAATAATTATCTGTCAAAATAGTAAGAGTTGTTCTGTTGATTTCTTTTCCTCAATAAATTCTATGATCCATAATAATGCGTGTCTTTAAGAAGTAGATAAGAAATCAATGATCAAATTTTACATTCTTCACAGGCAAGTTATATTAGATGTTCTGAAGTATATGAAGATATATCTTATAAACATAATCTAGTAGGTCAATTTTCTTAAAATCAATTAGCTTCAGCCCTGGCTGGTGTGGCTCAGTGGATTGAGTATCAGCCTATAAACCAAAGAGTCACCAGTTCGATTCCCAGTCAGGGTGCATGCCTGGGTTGCAGGCCAGGTACCCAGTATGGGGCATGTGAGGGCCAACCACGAATTGATGTTTCTCTCCTCTTTCTCTCTCCTTTAACCTCTGTCTTAAAATAAAATAAATAAAATCTTTAAAAAAATCAATTAGCTTCGGTTTTGTCATCTGTGAAATGGGTAAAATTAATAATGTTTATCCATTACAATATCAAGCTATCAGAAATCTTGTATAAAATCTCTGGAGACTGTGCCAAGCTCCTGGAGCAAATATTATTGTGTGTGTGAGTGTGTGTGTTTGTAGTGACAGGGATGTTTGTTGAGAAGCCAAGATCATAAACACAAATTCAACTGTCATAGATAAAGAATTTTTTTTTTCATTTTTGCTGTTATACTTTCCCATGTAACATGAGTACATATTTGCCACTTAGATTGCTATGAAAATTTTGAAAGAATAAAGGTAGGGAGACATATCTATCATAAATTAAAAGTTTTATTAAAGCAACTTATTAAGATACTGTAGTATTAATACTGGAGTTCTTTGATTATAGGTAAACATTTATGGACATAGAAAAAAATGTGAGAATATTGCTCCCATGTGACTGTCCTGAAGAAGCAACTAGAAGATAAGATTCAGCTACCCAAGATCTCTTGACGAAGCTTTGCCATTGGTATTACTGATGACTATATAATAAAGGTTGAAATCAAGGAGTGCAATGCCTCTATCATTGTCCTTCTTTCTCAGGATGCTTTGGCTATTGGGTTCCATACAAGTTTTAAGATGTTTTGTTCTACTTTTAAAAAAAAATCCCACTGTAATGTTGATAGGGATTGCACTGAATCTCTAGATTGCTGTGGTTAACATGAACTTTTAACAATGTTGATTCCTTGGATCCATGAGCCAAGTGAATATTAAATATTTTTATTATTGGTGTAATAAAAATAGTCCCTGAGGACTATTTTTTTCATGTATTTGTATCTTTTTAAATTTCATTCATTATTGTCTTATTTTCAATATAAGGTCTTTCACCACCTTGGTTTAATTAATTTCTAGGCTTTTTTAAACCTTGCCTGAGGATATGTTTATTGATTTTAGAGAGAGAAGAGAGAGAGTGAGAGAGGGAGAAATATTGTGTAAGAGAGGAACATCTATTGGTTACCTCTCATCCATGTGCTGACCAGTGATTGAACCTGCAACCTAGGTATGTGTCCTGACTGGGGATCGAATCTGCAACATTTTTGGTGTATGGGATGATGCTCCAACTAATGGAGCCATCAGGCCAGGGTTAGATTTTTTATTTTTTGATGCCATTGTAGAATTGTAAATGAGATTATTTTCTTTATATCACTTTCTGATAGTTTGATATTAGTATATAAAAATCCAACAGATTTTTGAGCATTGATTTTATATCTTGCAACTTCACTGAATTGATTAGTTTTAACAGTTTTTTTTGATGTAGTCTTTATGGTTTTATATATAATATCATGTCAACTGTAAATTGTGACAGCTCTACTTCTTCCTTTCCAATTTTGATAACTTTTATTTCTTTTTTCTTAATTGCCTTGGCTAGTGCTATGTTGAATAGTGGTGGGATTGCCATCTATATGTTCTCTTCAGTGAAATGTCTCTTCATGCTTTTGTTTGTCTATTTTACTGTTGAGTTTTAAGAGTTCTTTATATATTCTAGGTACTTGTCCCTTTCTGGATACATAGTATGCAAATATTTTCTCCCCATCTGCAATAGCGTATCTTTTCATTCTTTTCCACAGAGCAAAATTTTTAATTTAATTAAGTCCAATGTATTAATTTTTCTGTTTATGGATCGTGTTTTTGGTGTCTAAGAACTCTTTTGGCAATAGGTTACAAGGTGTTCTATTGTTTTTCTAAAAGATTCATGGCCTTATGTTTTGCATTTAAGTCAGTGATTCATTTTGAGTTAATATTTCTATTACGTGTGGGGTGTTCTTTTGCCTATTATTGTCTAATTGCATCGTGTATTGAAGAACTTACCTTTACTTCATTGAATTGGTTTTGAGCTTTAACCAAAAATTGGATTTTTTTTTTGTGGGTCAATTTTGAGTTCTCTATTCCACTGATTTATGTGTCTATTGCTCTGCCAGTATCACAGTTTTGGTTGATGTAGCAAAATAACATATTTTAAAATTGGGTAGAGTGATTCCTTCTAGTTTATTCTCCTTTTTCAAAATTGTTTTTAGTTACCTTATTCCTTGTATTTCCATATAAATTTTAGAACAATCTTGTCTATATCTACAAATTCCCTGGGTGGGATTTTGATTGGAATTACGTTAGACTTGGGAAGAATTGGTTTATTTACTATATTCAAGCTTCCGGCCCATAAAGATGGTATGTTTTTCTATTTATTTAGATCTTTTAACATCAGCATTGTATAGTTTTCAGCATGGAAGTCCTACATATGTTTTGTTAGCTTTATATCTAACTATTTCATGTTTTTGAGTAAGAGTAAATGGTATTATATTTCTTAGTTGTGGTGTCCTCATGATTATTACTGGTATATATAAGTACAGCTGCTGTTTTGAATCCTGAGATCTTGATATTTTGTAAAACTCATTTATTAGTGCTAGGAGTTACTTTCTTTTCTTTTCTTTTTTTAATATATTCTTTGAAATGTTTTATGTAGATGATTGTGTCATTTGCAATACAAGGCAGTTTTATTTTTTCCTTTCTAATCTGTACATCTTTTATTTCTTTTTCTCAACTTATTGCACTTGCTACAACTCTGAGCACTCTGTTGGATATTATGGAAAGAGCAGATATCTTTGCCTTGATCTTGAATTCTGTGGGAAAGCTTTCAGTCTTTTAGTATAATGCTAGCTATAGATTTTTTGTAAGTGCTTTTGTTAAATTAAGGAAGTTGCTTTTTCTTATTTTTCTGAGAGTTTTTATGATTAAAACTCTCAGAATTTTGTCAAAAGCTATGTTTACATTAATATGATCATGATGTTTTTCTCTTTCAACCTATGAATATGGTAGATTAAATTGATTGATAGAAAACCGAACAAGCCTTGCATCCATGGAATAAAATCGAGTTGGTCATGGTATATAATTCTTATTAAATGCATAACAAAAAACAACATAACATAAAAAATAAGTGGTGAGAGTGGGCATTCTTGTCTTTTTCTTGTTATTAGCGGACAGGTTTTCAGCTTTTCACCATTGAATATGATGTTAGTTGTGAGTTTATAATTTATGGTCTTCATTATGTTGGGTATGTTATATCTATATCCATTTTGTTGAGAATTTTTTGTCATAAATGGATATTGATTTTTAACAAATGGTTTTCTACATCTATTGAAATAATCACATGATTTTACCTTTTGTTCTGATAATGTGGTAAATCCCATTGACTGATTTGCAGATGTCGAGCCATCCTTGTATCCCTGGATTAAATTCCACTTGATCATGGTGTCTGATCTTTATTTTTTTAACTTCATTTTTATTGTCCACACTATTACATATGTTCTTCTTGTTCCCCCTTTGTATACCTCCACCCGCCCTTCCCCTCTGGCCATCACCAGACTGTTGTTTGTGTCTATGGGTCATGCGTTTATGTTCCTTGGCTAATCCCCTCACCTTCTTTCAGCCAGTCCCAATCCTCCTGCTTTCCCCTGATAGCTGTCAGCCTGTTCCATGTGTCCATGCCTCTGTTTCTATTGTGTTTGTTAGTTTACTTTGTTCATTATATTCCATATATCAGTGAGATCATATGGTATTTGTCTTTCTCTGACTGGCTTATTTCACTTGGCATAATTATCCCTGGATCCACCCATGCTGTCACAAAAATTTAGTTTGCCAACATTTTGTTGAGGGATTTTGGGAATTTAAGAAATTTTTAAAATTAACTTCTATAAGCTAATAAATATGCATGCAATTTTTATTTAATTTGAGAAAGAAATAAAATGTATTTTACTAATAAATTTATTAAATTAAATCACTTAATCACTCTTGAATAAATGCTACTCATTGCTGTCATTGGAAGCATAAAACAACTCAACTATAAAACTATCTACTCTAGAAGTCTTTTCTTACCCAATTGTTTTCTTGATTTTGTTCTGTTCTATTATTTATTTTTATATATTTTATTCTTTAAAGTCTTGTGTAATTTTTAAATTAATAGTGACACTCCTTTGGTAAATATAGTTACTACCTTTATTTCTAAATTTATTTTCCTTTATTTTCAGACTATCCCAAAATAAGTTATAAAGGTTTCAATTAATTTTACCAGAGAATTTATGATTTATTTAATGTTATTCCACTACAGTGATGAGGTACCAATATACTGTTACTCATTATTGTCATGGTCTGCTTTGCACTCAATTTGCAGGGTGTTAATAGTAAGTTGAAGTTGAGCTTTAGAAGTACAATATATACACAATTACTAATTATTGGTTCAAAGTTCTGTAAGTAATTATACAAGGATTATTTTAAAAGCAAACTATACATAAAATCCCTGTGAGTTTAATTGTTGTGTCATATTTTTTGAAGTTCCTTATAAGATTCCTGATTCTTAGGACAGTTTAGAGGAATGTAGGTAAATGAAGTGAAAAATCATCTTCTTATTGTTACTTTAATAAAGCAGAGTACTTTGTGATCTAAGGAAGTCAGAATGTATATTTTATTATGCTCTGCTCCATCAATAAGGATTTATTTACCCAACATATTTTTTCAAAAGGAATTGAACCCTGTAAAAAACTCTCTTGCAAAGAAAAGTTTTGCAATGTTATTAGAATGCAGAATAGAATCATTTTACTCCCTGAATGTTGATGTGGTTAGAGTTATTATTTGTGTCACATTAGTAAGTCTGATGGTTGATAATATATGGATTAGAATATATTCATTACTATTTTACATATTTATGATAACGTTTGTTTAATTACTGCACACACATATTAGCTCCTCACCAAAACTGTGGTGAAATCTCTTGAGTAAAGATAAATCATATATATGTGATTTATCACATATATAATAGTTTACTGTAGTTCATAGCCTATCCTAGAAACATAATAGACATTCAAAACGCATTTTTAATTGACTGATTTTTTGATTATCAATTTTAAAGGTTTTACTGGCATAATTCTTGTCTTTTGACCACTCTAATAGAAAGAAATATTTTCTATTTATTTTATCACCCTGTACTCACTCTCACAGTCACCTTAGCGTTGGATGCATCTTATTCTTTGGTACCTCTCAGGATACCATTAATACATTCACAATAATGTTTACTCACCTCAATCTATTACTGTACAACATTGTCTTTTGACCTCTTCAACCTTGGTAACTATTATCACATTAAGCAACCTTTTACAATTATTAGTATTTAGAAAATAATAATCCAAGGAGCAATTAGATGCGTTGGCCTTCTGGTAGTCTATAATTTTCCTTTTTCCTATTAAGTAGTGGACTTACACTCTTCAGTGACATTCTTTTGATTCTCAAGCACTTACACTAAGTGTTTCCTTATTTCTTTTTATAACCTCTGCTAATCGGATTTCATTCTGTGACTCTATCTCATGACTTTGCCCTAACACAGACCACGTAATTACTACTCTTACATTTTTACCTTGTAACTACATTTTTCCTGCTGTTTTAATGTAATTTCAGTGGTGGCCTATACTCAAGTTAGGGCACTCTAGGTTTCTGAAGGTGATTTACTGAGATGAGACATATAATCAAAGCCCTAACTACTGTTCATGGCATTTATTTTAATACATTGTACACTAATCTTTCTGATCTTAAAATATCAGAGATTTGAAAAATTACTTTGAACAATAAGTAAATATTATTATGACTATTTGGTTTATTTTCCCAGGAGCCAATTCTATTTTAAATACTATATTTGAATATATATATAAAACTACACAGGTACAAAATCTAAATTTTTCCTATATTATGCAGTGTTAATTGACAAGGATTTTTATTGTTTTATGTATGTATGATTAATTTTGTGAAATGAAGGAAATAAAGCTCTAGTATAAAATGAAATATTTCCCACTGCCAGTTAAGGTAAACGTTACACGCAATGCCAGGTATAGTAAATTGTTCAAGGTTCCTGGGTAGTTTGTGCATAAATAACTATGGTAATGAAATTGAAGATCAAGCAGTTCATACATTTCAAGGGGACAGTCTGGTCCCAAACTTTATTATTCATAATGGCCAGCCACATATCTGGTCAACTGGCCTTGGCAGTGGGATGGGAATTTCCTGAATCAATCTAGTGTTTATACCCTTGGTAGGTATTCCAAGATTACCACCTCCTTGTGGTAACCTTCTAGGTCTTTCAAAGTTTATCTCTTGGGTAGTAAATGTCTCCTTAGTTATTTTGGCTCATGAGGGAAACACACACGCACACACATACACACACACACACGTACACTACACTTAGAAGTCAATTTTAAGTTCACTGAAAGTCTGTTCATTATAATGCTAATCTAGTGCTTGTTTAGTTTTTCTTCAGCGTTCAGATTTTCTGAAAATTCCATTTGAAACACTGAAAATAAGAAAAAAAACAAACTATTTTATTTTGGAAAATAGTAGGTGGAATTGATCACTCATCTTAAAACAGAATGTGCAAAGCAGAGATAGATATTTGCTTTGATTTATGGCAATGTGTGTATTTCAGCTTAATGAAGATTTTACTCCTAGGGACATTTAGAGAATGAACTGGAGGTGTTTTGATATAGAAGGGCAAAGGGAATCTTGTTTTTTTCTGATTGATTTTCCTGTTTAATCTCAGACTATCTCAGGAAGTGGTGGAGCAATCATTGAATACTCTTTAAAAATGAGCTGAATTTTTGAAATATATTTTATGGAAACTAAAACAAGGAAACTTGCTTTGATTAGTTTATGGCACATTTGGTGTATTAGATATTGGCAGAATAAGTCTCATGGGAAAGGGGTGCAATTGTCCAGCAAAAACTTTGTCCCATCAAGTATCTTTTACATTATGAATTTTTATCATTTTGTGGGACCGTAAAAGAATCATGATTGACAACTTAAAACCTAAACAAGCTGCCGAGGCAGCACCAGGGCAGCAATGGCACAGGAGAGATGGAAAGAGATTGAGTAACTGTCAATGATCATAATTGTGTGCACAGCACCAGTAGCTCTGTGCACAGCACAGAGTCTAAATGAAATGTCTCCCTCCATGGGTCTTAGAATCTGATGTGATCACATTGACAACCAAAAAGGGGCAGCTTTACTTTTTTTCTTTGAAAAAGGAATTTCTTTTTATTTTCCTGTGTTAGTTAGTTGGTAGTTGCATTTCCCTGAATGAAGAAAAAGCATGATATCTGAATGATCAGCATCTAAAATAGAACTTAAGTAAACTTTGAATTTTGATGTTTTATTGCCTTTTGTTATACACAGTTAATACATGTCCACTTTAGAAAATTCAAACTAACACAAAATAAAATGTAAAATTATGCATAACCATATCATCCAGCCATAACCTCTATCAATATTTTGTTTCTATAGTTTCAAATAATTATCAATTTGTCAATCACATGTCTATTTTTAAGAATTTTCGACACAGGTGGGGTCACGGTCTGTATTTTGGGTACATTGCCTTTTTTTTTTTTTACGTAAATAGATTCCTGACAAATCCCCATTGTTTTAAAGATCCTTCTCTGTGATCATCTTTATGGCTTTGGCAACTCCACTTGAGGATGTCCCAGAGTTTATTTGTGAATCGCACTTATAAAAATCACTTTATTTATCAGGGTTCAGAATAAGAATGTCTGAAGCTGTAACCATTTTGTTGAAAAGTAGAGAGGCTTACTCATTTTCTTTTCTTTTCCTGTTTTATTTGCTGAAATCATTCAGACTGTCTGCTTTTTGTATTCCATAACATTACAGTTTATGTGTGGTTTGGTAGTCCTCATTTCAAAAGGAATCGGGTGTGTATTTTCTTCTTTCAGGTGGCATCATAGTCTTTTATCATTTCTTGACACTAATTTCATTTGGGTATTATTTTAAAAAATAAACATTTGTTTATAGTAGAGATTCTTAGAAAAATATGCTTTAGTATTTAAGGACCCTTGGTAGCTTAAGAAAAGTTCCTCATGTTCCTACTAGTTATTAAGGGGATACATTATTTATTTTTGTGAAAAGACTGCTTGGTATCATACAAAAACATTCATTTTATGTCAACATAGAGGATGCTTCCAATCATTGCATTGCCAATTTATGGTGTGATTTTAGGCAAATTATGTCACTTCACTGAGACTATTTTCTTATCTAAAATAATGCAGGCTATTTTGCAGGGTTTTAAAAATGGTGATAAAATCTATTTTTCAGAATTTTGGGGAAGTGTAGTGGTATATTATTTACTATTGCGTCTATTTATGTAAATTTGCTCTAGCGTATGTCATATACTCAGAGAATTATGCATACTGATATAATCACCGGCCTTTCTCTGTTCCCGCTGCTTGTGATGAGGGCAACCCTTCCACAGCCTGGTTTCTTCTCTTTTTCCTTCCTTTCTCCGTTTCTACCTCCATCCCTTTCTCCCTTTACTTTTTACTTTCTTGCTTTCTCTTTTCCTTTTTCCCTTCTTATTGTTCCCTTTTTTCTTTCCGTAATTCTTTCTCTGTTTCATTTTAGCTCCCAACAACTAAAGAACTAAGTTGTATTTCTTTAACAAAAAGCTACCCGGAAGGCCTGCAGAAGTGACCAAGTGATTACCGAGCATTCTGAGTCCATACTGCACATTCCTTCTTTCTTCCCCAAAGGCTATACCTGGTTACTAACCTATCACATTTATTACAACCTTATTTCCAAATCTGCTAATGTTAAGCATCAACTGTGCAAACAGTTATAATCCTTTACTACCATTTATTTAATGTATTTTCTCTGTAGATCATGATAGTATAACGCCTTAAAATGGTGTTTTTAAAAATATAATATTCTGCCATTTACCCAAAAAGTTATTTCCTATAATTTAGAAGCACTTTTCTTCCTTTTGGTTTGGCTCAAAAACCATGGCTTGAAATATTTTCCCCAGTTAAAACTCTGTTAAATGCCTCAATGTTACTGTGACTAAAGATTTCTATTTACAATAATAGGCAGAGTTTTCTCCAGATTCCTAGAAGTGAGCAGAAAGATGAAGCTGAGGAGGGCAAAATATTGGGTTTAATATGGAAATTATAGAGGTCTATTAAAGAGAGAGGAGGAAAACTATGCGAAGCAAAGCTCTGCCAGGATGGAAGAGGAGAAAGGTCACTCAGCTTGAAATTGGAAAACCTGGGTTCAATTCCCAGAATTGCTGCTTCCTCATGTTATAGTATTACAGAAGCCACTTAACCTTGCTTAGCCTTCATGGCATTACAGAAGTCACTTAGCCTTTTTAACCTTCGTTTCTTCATTTATAGATTAAAGATAAATATATCTATTTTGGATAACTGTGAGGCTAATTAATTAAAGTATTGTAGTTTCAAGTAGCTTGTATACTACCACTATTTTTTATTTAAGGAAATAAACGTTTCTTTTTTATAATGGCAAAAGGTAAAGAATGCTTCAGAAAGAGATATGCACAGTGATACAGGGGCCATACTGAGATAAAATAAAAAAATTATGCCCTCACATGGAATCCATCTGAAAGGAAAAACGGTGGTTGAATTAGCTTTGTACTGAGGGTAGGGGAAAGAAAAAGAAGGAAAAAGGCTCACTATTTAGTGAGGGTATTAGACAGCTTTACTCATGTCACGTTATTAAATCCTTAAGACAACTTGACAGTAAGTTTTATTATCCTCATTTCACAGGAGATTAAATAGATGCAAAATAAGTTTTCTAAGTAACTTGTTCAACATCACACAGCAAATGAAGAGGAGAAGCTGGGCATCAATCAGACCCACGCCATCATGCCGGAAATGTGCTCTGCAGTCACACCACCACTGCAGCACAACTAGTGAGAGCTGCATGGACATAGAGCAGCGAGCTGCACATTCTTTTCTTAGGATTTCTGTGAGCCCATTAGATCGATAAGGGGGCAAGAACAAAGGCTTTTTGTCTGCTTTAGCATAAAATTCCCAAGGAGGATAGGTTCTCCTTAACATAGAAGCCCCGACATTAACACCTTTGATGTGCTGTTTTCATGATAATATGTATTGTATGACCAAAAACTAGATACCATACAAGTTTAGAAAAAAATTCATATTTTTAATAATGGGGGTAATAAAGAAAATTACCAAAAGTGTATGAATTTTAAGAATTATGGTAACCAAATCATTTCTTGAGATGTGAACAAATAATTTAAAATTATTAAATATCTTTGCCCAAATAGCAGCCTATATTCCCCTACTGAGACAAATGAGAAACAATGAGAACCAGAAGGATAAGAGGGAAAGACAAAGTTATATATTAGAAATAGAATAATTTGCATTAACACCTCCAAAAGCAGGTAAACTCACCTCAATTTCCCCGATTTAGACTGTACAGGATTCCTTTGACTTAAAGTAGTCAAAGCTTTTTAAAAAATTATATAAGAAAAATTAATTTAGGTAACAATCTGGATTTGATTTACGAGCGTAAAGCTTTCTACTTGCCTAAATCTATTGAAGCCAAGAACTCTAAAGCAAGAACTGAACTCTATGGGTAGGCCATTTCAGCGTTATAATTTCTCCAGCTGCTGGAAGCTTAATTATGTGGTGCCATGTCCGAGAACGTGAAATGAACATCTGATATGAAAGCATTATGATGTGTGATTACTTTGCATGTGGTGTGTGATAAAGGTTAACAGACTCCTCTTTCCATTTGGAGTTTCAGCTTTGCACATACTTACAGGAAAAGTTGCCAAAAGGCTTTCCTCTTGTTTCTCTGTTTCTAAATTTATTCCTGCTAAGAGGTGAATCTTTATGTGCTCTACCCTAATGCAAAGATCATGGTTATAGTACCTTCCCTAGGATTTGCGGAGAACATATGGAGAGCAGATTATTCAGGTTGTAAAAATTACCACTTCAGATTTGGTTCACTTGCCTTGTCATCCTTCCTGTCATCTAGTACTCTCTTTTCACCCACCATGTAAACATCACTTTGGCACAAGATTTCACTTCTGAATTTGATGAGGTCTCACAGGCTCTGTGTGTCTGTAGGTGTGCACAAACGTGCTGCAAAACGTGAACTTCTGTTTTAATGTGAGATGAAAGGAAAATTGGTTCTTTATTCGTTATTTTGAAAATATATCCAAAGTCAACATTCATTTACTTTAAATTGAACCCCACATACTTTCAGAGTGAAAGGATTTGATGAGAAGTGGGGCAGATACAAAATTGGCATGATGACTGATATTAACGAGCTTGAATCTGCCAACGAAGAAAATATGCATGGATAAAGACGTATAAGGAAGTATGAGGTAAAAGATAAATGTTGAAGGAAAAACAGAAGGTCTTCTGGAAAACTAAAAGATGGGGAAATGTTCTGGCTGAGGAACCTAGAAGACTTAGTAGAAGAGAAAGACTTTGAAGGGAGTCTTTAAAGATGCATCAAAGACACTCTGGTGTTTGAGAAGTTTAAAAGGATGAACGTGGTATCACAAATATATAATTTTAGGCACAGAGGCAGGAAAGCACAGATCAATTTTATTGAGTTGCAGTTGTAAAGAGAGTATATGTGAAGCTTGGTTGTAAGGACAGTGTTGGAAAATCATTTGGTGTATATTTTAGAATCCTTCAAATGCCTTGCATAGGAGATACGAATTTATTTCTCAGGAAGTGAGATTCTATTATAATAAAAATTAGATGAGAAGTGTGATTTGGGGCACTATTCTTGTAATAATGTGAAATATAGATCAGAGACAAGCAAGTTAGGGATGGGAAAACTGATTAGTAGGCAATGTCAATAATAAGAAAACAATCAAAATATAAATTTGTATGATTATGGAAGGAACCAACAGGAAAATATGAAGGCAAAAACATTAAGAGAAAACCTACACAAAGACACAGTGTGTTAGATTCAAATATGGTTGGAAGGAAGGAGATATTTAGACAAAAATATGACTTAAGCTGGATACTTGGGGTGAGGTAAAAAATCTGGGTAGCACTAAGTTACTGGTATCCAAGGCCCATTCAGTTACATTCTGGCTTGTATTGTCTCTACTTTTGGATTATGTAGAAATGGTGAGTTGTCCCTCACGTGCCCCTAACTTGGGACATGGCCTGCCACCCAGACATGAGCCCAGACTGGTAACTTTTATAAGGTAGATCAATATTTTACTGAGTTGAAAAGAAGGCACCAGGGGAAAGGGAGAGTCTGAAATACAATGAAAAAGGGAAGATTAATGGCACAAGGAGGCTAGGGGACAGAGAAAATCATGTGTGATAGTTAGTCTTGGAAGACAAGAGGAATTTTATATTTTTCCTCTAACTCAGCAAAGGAAGGAGGAGAGAGTGGGAGAAAGCATACAGCTATTTTCAGATAAGATAGAATAAATTTGAGGGACAGAAAGTTAAATCTAGTTCAAAATAAAGCCCAGGGTAAACTGGTTTTCTAGTCATGAAGTAACTATAATTGTGGCTGGAAGCAGAAGAATGTAGGTGCAATGGAGAAGACTCACTGGGGAGTGTGCAGGATTCTGCAAAATCATGTCCAAGGGCTTACAGCTGTATACCCTTCATGAGGAAGTTCCAACCAGCTGTGGGAAATTGGTCTCACTCAATCTGTCCATAGTAACAATTTTGCTAAAGCTCAGATGGAATTTGAATATCAATTACACTAAATAAATCATAACAGGTTCTGAAAATATGACTATTTCCCTGTTCCTTGGGAGGATTTTTTTCCATTTTTATTTTTAATTGTTCTTTTTCAAATTTATTTAGATGTGTGAGCTTTATCAATTCTTTGTCATTGATGTATATGTCATATAGTATGTATATGTCATAGAGTATGTATAATTTCTTAAATTTAAGTATAGATTTCTAATCTAGACTCTTATGTTCAAGTGTTGTCAATCTAAACTCTATTTCCTTTTTAAAATAGAGGTAATAATCAGTATTAGTTATCCTAAGCTTTATTGAAGAGTATGTAGGTATAGGGATGATTTGACATTATTTTTTGGCATAAATAATAATGAATACTTTCATTTATATAGTGATTTGAATTGACAGAGAATTTTAACCTACGCCTGATTACAGTCTTATAAAAACCTTACAGTAGGTATTGTTTTACTGTCATTTTAATTTAGATAGAACTGAGTTGTAAAGAGGTGAGGTAACTTCCCCAAGGTCCCCACAGTGACTGTACTTGGTAAGTGGGAAGAAACAGCTTCAACACTGATCTTTATACTCTGACCTGGTTATGTCCATTTAATTAATAAAGTTGAAATTTGGAAGTCTATGTATAGCTAGTAGTCATTATTAGAGTTTATTTTATCTTTAATTTAACTAGTAAATCATTAAGTTATTCTTAGTTACTCACAATTCGCTGATTTGTCAGAATACAATGAACTGTAGAATGATTATTGTAGTGTCCTTAAGGAATTGGTATACTGTTTAGGAAATTACAACACTTGTATGCTGACATTCTTAGTGAGGAGGTTATGTGAGGAGGAAGGTGTCTATACTTCAGATTCCTCATTCCCTAGAATATTTTGTTTTCTCTACATTGTTTACTTCCTGCATCAAGAAAAACAAATTAAAGAGAATTTATTTATTTTACTTTTCTTAGAGAGAGGGGAGGGGAGGGAGAAAGAGAGGAAGAGAAACATCAATGTGCAAGAGATACATTGATAAGTTGTCTCTCACATGCCCCTAACTGGGGGCCTGACCTGCAACCCAGACATGTGTACAGGCTGGTGATTGAATTGGCACCTTCTGGTTTGCAGGCCAGCGCTCAGCCC
Source organism: Mormoops blainvillei (assembly GCA_004026545.1). Lineage (NCBI taxonomy): Eukaryota > Metazoa > Chordata > Mammalia > Chiroptera > Mormoopidae > Mormoops > Mormoops blainvillei. The sequence continues at coordinate 233,198 of PVJD01001254.1, read as the reverse complement.
ACTGAACCACATCAACTAGGGTGGAAAAAAAAATTTTTAAGTATGCTTACATGGAACTGCTTTCTGACCTCAGAGATATTAAATGACAAAATTATTTTCTTTATTGAGCAAAAGTCATTAAACAAATTTTTAAACCTGAATTAGGAGCACATATAGAAAATATCTGTTTGGATAAATCTGTTACATTGAAAATATATTTTTATGCTTAGCATATATTAAATGATCCCAAAATATACTTTTTTTTCTTTTTCTTTATACACTAAATCTAAAACTGCATTGGCAAAGAACAGACATCTAGCATAAAATGTTTATCAAAGGTATAACTGGTACATAAGAAATTTTCTATGGATTCCTATAAATAAGGACTATCACCTTCTCATTCATTCCAAAATAGTTACTCCTCTTTTTTGTTCATATTTTCATGAAGTCTTAATGCTCCTCTGTATCCTTTTGTAAACAAGGCAAGAATAACTAAGCTATTATCTTTCAGCAAATTAATCTTAACCACTTAGTAACCACTGAAGTACGATTTTGGCTTCAGTAAAATTTCATTGTAGTGTGTTCGGATTTTCTCCTTTAATAGAGCTTAACTTTCAGGACTCTTAGTTTAGAGTAACAAAGACAAAAAAGGACATCCAAAATGATATTGATTTGTTAACGTTCCCAAATTCGAAGGGGAAGGCACAGTCTCTCTTGAGCCAAAAATTGATTTGCTTTTCATGGATTCTACTTTGAGCACACTTGGAGAAGAGAGAATTGTGCATGTCTTATATATTGTATAAGCTCAACCTTCTCATTATATCTTGTATTGGCTTCTGTGTACCTTATTTCAATGATACCCATATCATACACAGAGGATAATTTAGTAATAATTTAACTTTAATTTCTGACATTTATGTAATCCTTTATATCATCTGACATCTAGGCCTTCTTTTATATTTCTTTTAACATTATTCAAGAAATTCTACATCAATTGATCTTGACCAGAAAATATTTATAGTAAATGGCTCTAAGCCAATAATATGCCTTTTGCTTAATAAAATTGCACTCTGAATAGTTTAAAAGGTGCCTGCATTTAAAGGCGAATAGAGCACTGGCTGCTCCTTTCCTGTGCCAAGTTGCTGTCTAGTTCAAGGTGTTAAATAGCATAATGAGCTAGGTCTCTTCTAATAGTGAAAGTAAAGACCCAGGAGAACTTTCATGGAGAGGGAGTTTTACAATGGGAGATGACAAGTCGCTCTGAATATGACTTTTCCAAATGAGGCTAACTTTTCAAGTCTACGTTCATTCTCCTAATTCATGAGGTGGTCAGAAAGTTCTGTCAGACAGAATTGTCAATAGTCTAAGATGTATTTCAAACACCAGAATTCAAAGATGTTAATATTTCTTTCTTTCCGATTCTGCCTGTGTAAACAGTGCTCTGCTCAGAGCAAGTGATTTGGGAAAATAGATTTTTATTCTCACAATATCTATTCTGTGTAAAAAGTATGAATTAAATCCTTCATAAATCCTAAATTATAGTTTTAGTTTGGATAAAATCGGTGGTTTTGGTGGTTATGCATTTTTTGAGGGGAGAAAATGGAGATTATAGAGTTTGACTTAAGGTTTGAAAATAATTCCTGTGAACTTACATGCATAGCAATGCTAAAATAAAAAATTCTCTTTGAGCTTTGATTTTTAAGATTTATTAACTGCTTTAAGAGAATAAGAAGACTAGAGCAAATCTCAGAAAGAAAATAACTACTATTTTGAAATAATTATTTTTATACTTTTTAGATATATCTCAATATATTGGAATTTATTCTTTATATACTTAATCAGGCTTACTAATTTTTTACACAAAAAGACAGACTTTAGACCAATAAGTGAGACCTACTGTAGAAAATTTCTAAAAATAAATGCCCTTGGTAAACCATAAAATGATGTGTAATGTAAAGTCTTCTATTCCTGTTTTAGACCTCGTATCGAACCTGCAACCAAGGTATGTGCCCTGACCAGGAATTGAACCCACAAATTTTTGGTGCACTGGATAATGTTCCAATCAACTGAGTCACCCAGCCATAGCAAAACTTGACTAATTTTTGATCATGTGTTCAGAGCCCACTCAATTCTGTTTATGAATGAGGGATTTGATACATAAATAATGAATTAGTTACATTCATTCACTCATCAGTAATTCTCATAGAGTCCCTGAAAATACTTTACTACTTAGTTCAAGTAATATAATTCGAGCTAAGTATAAAGTTACTACATAATTCATATTTGGATCTGTGAAATAAAAGTAACTATTTTTATTTGATTTAATTTTAGTTTTTATATAAAAATAATATATATTGTCTGATTTAACATGAAGGGGTACATTTAAAATTAAAGAAATATAAAGAAGGTGATAAGTATTAACTATAAACTCAGACATGGTAACACTGCAATTTTTTTCTAAGTTGATATATACATGTGTGCATGTAAGTTTAATCACATATAAAGATATATAATATTATATAAATAAATTATTTAAAGATATATGGATAATAAAATTACATTAAAATTGAGATTGTATGCAGCCTGTTTTCAATAATCTTATATGATGTCTACTTTTCTTACTTTTTATATGATTTAAGAAAATGTTAATTAGATCTTTGCCCATAGTTAATTATTTAGTTGGGTATTGCTTATTTTCAATTATTGATTATAATAAATAGCACTGATGTAAATATGTTATTTATGAAGTTTCGAATGCATAAAATGATATCTTTAAGATGAATTCTAAAACTAAATTTAGTAGGTCAAACTACTAGATAAATATACTATTCTTTGACATATAATTTTTCACCATTTAACACTCCCAAATGCAATGTGTAGAAATAGCTACATTACCATTCTTACCACAGCAATGGTGTTATAATATTTTAAAATATTGTTAAAACTTAATTGCTTAAAAAATATCATATTTTTGCTTAATTGTTGTATTGGTTTATTTGGTGTGACGAAATAACTTTTACACTTATTCACTATACTTTTGCTTTTGTTAGTTGCCAGTTTAAAGTTCTTTCCTTTCTTAAAAAATTGGCAGATTCATGTTTTTTTATTTATTTAGAAGATATTAATCTTTTAACCATGAAAATATACTGTGTGTTGCAAATATTTTCCAAGTATGCATCCTCCTTTTTTACTTCATTTAAAAGGTTATCATAATATGGAAATTTACATTTTTAACCTGAGTATCAACAGTTTAATGCTCATTGCTCCCAGATTTCAGGGCCACTTTTAAAAATTAATTCCCTTTGCCATTTTTATTTTTATTTCTTCAGGTATCTATATGTGGATGTCTAAATAATTAGCTTGTAATAAATCTCATCAATTGAATCCTTGATAAGTGAATAGTTTGCTAACTTATATCCCCTTCCACCTCTATCTGTGACTCCAATTAATTCTGTAAGCCCATCTTTAATTCCTCTATTGATTCTTATTTGATCTTTAAGTCATATCCTTAAGCTTATGGATAATAAATGCTTCTTAAGTCCCTTGTTGCTTGTGAACAAACTTATCAAGGACTCTACTATTTCATTCTCTTTTTTTTCTTACTTCTGTATTTTGCACACTTTCTTAAATATTTCTTGCTTTATCTATACATTGGTTTAAAATTTGAAATAGACATTATTTATGTGATTATGACTAGACAGATAAAATTCACTGCTGCATTATGTAGTCTTCTATATTACACTTCTTTCTCTATGTTTTTAATATCACAAGTCTAGTGCCATTCAAAAGATTCTCTTCTTTTGTAAAACCCAGTGGATGCCTAAAATTATACTGTTTTGGATCTCCTTCATACTTGCATTAGGCTTTTTTTTTTGAATGGTAGGTTTCTTTTGAAGTTGTTAATTGTCTTTCTTTTATTTCATTGTGAAAAAAATTAATACATTTTTCTCCATCACTCTAATAACATTCACATTTGTACTAATGCCATTCTATTTTTATTTTTACTATACTCAGTTCATTCTGTTATTTTCCTTAAATACCAAAGTTTTCTTGCTTTGTCTTGGACCAGTCCCTGTAAAAATTTATCTGTGGCTTTCATTGTAGTTGTTTGTTTCTCCTGAAGTTTCTAATCACCTAATTCTCCCTCTGGTGTCTTATGCTTTTTTCATATCTTTTTTTCTTCTAATGTTTCTATCATAATGATTATTCTGTGAGGCACCGTTCTTGCTAACGCTGATTTTTTGGTCTACTGTAGGTCTAAAGGGTTAGATCAACTTAACCTTGGATCTCTTAACAGCTTCTTGTCTATTATATTTCTGTATTTATTTAAGTATATCCTCAGAATCTTCCTACAGAAGATACCTAGGAAGCGGGAATTTTCACACATGAAATGCCTGTGTTTTGCCCTCATATTGGGTTGAATGAATAAAGAATTCTATTCTGAAATTGTATTTATTTATCATACAATGCTTTAAAATTAGATGTATTTAGATAGTCGTTTTCCTTTAAATGTCTTTCATGGCTCTCTTGTTTAGCAAATAGTTTCAAATTCTTGAACAGATCAAAAGTGACTTCAATTTCCTGTTATTTTATTTTCAGATTTAATTTGTTATTCTAAAATGTGGTATATAGTATAAGATTAAATTGCGTTGAGTTTTTCCTCTAATTAGACACTTCCCTATACCATTTGGTGAATAATAAACCCAGTCCCTTAAATTATCTGTGATATGTCCTGGGGCATACTCTATCAACTATCTATACTTAAATATCAACAATATCAATTCTGCTAGACTTATCTCTTGATTTCTATACCAGTACCACATTATATAAATTCTTAAAACTTTGTGCTATGATTTAATATCTTGAAGGCAAGGCTTATTTTATTATCCATTTTATTACTACTCATTTTTTCTGATTAAAGATATTTATGGGTTTATCATTATATATCATTATATACTATTTATATATATATATATACTATTATATATATATACACTATTTATATTTATATATAAAATAGAAGAAATTGAAGACCAGTGTATTACTTTAGCCTGCACAAAATGTTAGGTACTTAACATTAAGTTTTCTTTTGACAATTCAGATGTCAAAACAAAAACCAATATATTTAAGACAAGGCTGCTGCTTTTTAGGAATTCTGAGACTCAAAAATAATATTTTAAGATGATAACAAACATACCGAGATGTTGGCAAAGTTAGGTGCCAACTAAAAACTCCTAGTAAGCACCAATTTATCAAATACCACAGATTCTAGCCAGTTCAGTTTTGTTAGTAATCTATTTTCAGCACACAGTATTTTCCATCAAAAGGACATACAAATATTACAAACCATGAATGATAGGCTAATAACCAAAATTATTCATCAATTATCACATTTTCAATTACCTACTACATTTGGCAATTAACATTTTGTCAATCATCTACTCTTTAGTTTGACGTCATTTTCTAAAGTAATAGCTCACTTTCTACCTCCGAAAAATTACTGTTTAACATCAGTGAATAGATAATCAGTTCCTAAACTTTATACTTGATTTAAAACTGTCTTGTGGTAATGAATCACCTGAAGCAAGACTTGTTTGGGGGAGTGTACACATGAAAGAGCAGACATTCCGAGTGACAGTTCTGTGGCTTGGAAGTCCTCAATACACACATAGTATGCCAAAAATGGATTCACAGATATTAAGAAAGGATTTTTAATGATGTTCCTCTGACAACAAGAGTGCTTTTTATAGAAGTGTTCTTGTAGCAATGCAAGGAAAATAGAATGCATTTTGATTACTATGAAATCATATGAGCTGAGATTTTGAATAACACTCTAAATGTAATCCTTCTTGGTGCATTTTGGCAAGGAAATGTGGCATAGTAGAAAGTACATGGATTTTGACTGCTCAAAATCTTAGCTCTTCCATTTATTAGTGGATTTTTCGGCTATTGCCATGTTAATACTACCTACAAACCACTCCCAACTCTATTTACAGCAAACATTTGATTTCCTAGCTCATAGGCCTACAGGTCAAGGCCGTTTGGCTCTATAGGCTGTTTTGGCTGGACAGCTTTTTCACACTGTAACTAGAAGGAGCTTGCATCATCACCACAGGTTAGGTTCAGGTACATCCTCCACGGATCTGTGCTCACCCAGGATATACTCACCAAAGTAAATAGCATAAAGGGAAAAGACAAGCTAAAAGTACAGAACACATGTGAAACCTCTGCTCACATAGCATCCAGTTACGAATATCCCATTCCCAAAGTCACATGGGCAAATAAAAATGAGACATACACTGCACTGCTTCCCAATCAGGGAAGAAAGATGCGAGTTAATATTTTCTGAATAGCTCTCTAATCTATTACAATAGTTGTCCACATCAGGGCACTTTCCTAATTGTTTCTGAGTTTTCATGCTATTATCTGTAAAATAAGAATAATACCAAATGTTCAGGGCTCTGTTGAGAGTAGTCTGCTCCTGACACAAAGCTGATTGGATAACAGTAAGCATGTGATGTTACTCATTTCAACGAGGATATGCGTGATGCAACAGATTTAGCTAAAATTGAAAGTGAAAACTTGGCTATTTTGAATTTACTGTCACCGGCTAGTGAATTGCATTTACTTCTGTTAAAAATCAATGCCGAACTCAGGCTGTTCATGAAAGGTCACATAAAAATATTAAATTCCATTTTATATAGTCATGAGACTGCATTCCTTAGATGTACAGTATTTTCTCAGTAACATATTAGTAGATAAATTAACCAACAAATCTTTATTAAATTCTCTACAAAATTGTGAAATTGTCATTGTAGCAAAGAACTGACAGATATAACCTAAGGAATTTCCCTTCTAGCTGCTTTTAATCTTGGTATGAGTATAAAACAGAGTTTAAAACACAAATTAATGATGTAGATAATTAGATTGTAGAATTTGGGAGGGAAAAATTGCAGTAAGTGGATAATAAACATGAAAAACTCATAAGACAAGAAGGAATACTGTTGCAACTTAAATGAATGACTGAACTTGAGTAATGGAAATGATTGGAAATTAACAGCTGGGAGAATTTGACACCACTATTACTATTACCACCAGCTGCCTTTATAGGGTATCTCTCAGGTCCTGCAGGCACTTTACCTTCATTGGTTCATTATCCAGCAAAGATGGTGGTTGTCCCCATTGAAGAAGAGGCTCATAACTTAATAATTTTCAGAAATGTATCCTAAGAGATAAAACTAGTGTTAAATATAGAGACCTTTTCAACTTTACACCCTAAGCTTTGACTATACAACACTCTTTCACACAGGTGACTAAGGTGGCTAAAGAAAAAAGTATACATAGCATAGCAGAAAGAAATAATAATTAAAAAGAAGGCTTAGTTCATATCAAAAAGAGCTTTGAATATTAGGCTACAGAATTTGAATTCTTTGTGTCAATAAGAGGGTCATTGATGGATTCTGAGCAGGAGATTGATGAGAATAAAAAAGTGCTCCAGACCAGTCAATGTGACATGGACACATCAGCCACATCAGAGATGCGAAGATCAGATAAAAAGCTATGCAAGGTCTTAGCACTGAAATGCAGGGTGCCCAAGAGAACACGAAAGGAGAGAAAGAGAATAGAGTTATTATGAAGGCAGAATTACCAGGATCTCAAGAAAAGCAAGTCTGCTTTATAGAACTCTTCATTCAGTTATATTTTATACCATGTAAAGGAACATATTTTCTTGGGGTGATCATATAACGCACAGCCATTAATATCTCTATGCGTATATGTGCAAACATGGCTGAAAAGCAGGGCCAATAAATTTGTTCCTTTCCCCCTGTTAAGACAGTTCATTGGCTCACATACATTATTGTTGAAAGACAGAAGCAGATGTTAATAGAAGTGATGTTTAATGATCTGTGACCCTATATACAAAGAATACAGGCATCATAGTCATCTGCTAACCACATCCATGCACACTGCCAGTGCAATAGAATTCATGACCTTCAGATCTCAAGTACCAGCCTCTTTCCAGTGAGTTGAAAGGGCTCAGCTGGAAGAAGAATAAAAAAAGAGAGTAAACATTTGAACAAGTGTGACATCCCCTCTTATTGGGGGTAAGTGATATATACACAGCTTTTCCTCTACCTCCCGTTTCCCCTGCAATGAGGGTAAATCTTGTTCTCAAGGTGCAGAGCAGCTGGGGTTCACAGAAGGGCTTTGCCACAGTTGGATGCCAATCTTTAATGATGCAGCAATGCCTGTGTACACAGACTTCAAGGTCATCGGTAAATATGTGAAAATAATCACAAGTTTCTATTAGAAGCATCAATAATGATTCAATGACCAAAGGAAGAGACTCCCTTTCTAATCAAAAAGAATTTAGAGACAGCTTATCATGTGATTTTATATGTGAGAAAAAGCAGTACATACATCAGTTGGAGGGCAAATCTCCCCAAAGTAGGTTTTATAGGTTTTGTTAATTATTACTAAATGAAAGATTCACTTTGACACTGAGAATCATCAAGAGAGAAACAGCTCCAAATTCTTAGGCATCCTGCCATGTTATGATTAATTTTACAGTCCATGCATGGATGTTTAGTTAGAGAAGAGAACTGTAGATATCTTGTACAATCAAAATAGTAGAAATAAACTGTCACTCCCAACCTTAGCCGTGAACATGTTTATTTATGAGCCACTCTGTTGAAATTGAAAAAAAAGAAAATCCAGACAGCAATGCAAAGCAAGACATCTGAAATGTTCTCCGTTAAGCAACGGCTAATGGAAAGCATGCAGCAAAGAGAACCTGGCTTATTTCCAGTTTTCAGAATGGTTGAGGACATTGATTCAAATGGTTTAGGTTTCTTTTTTGACTCACCTTAAGTCTTTAAAATCTAATATGATTGTCTTCAGAATTTGGCTTGGTATGTTTAAAAGGGGAGTAAAATACCTTTCTCAAATCTTTAATTTTAAACCTAAGTAAGAAAAACTGAAAATAAATTCCCCAACAGGGTTAAGTAGAATAGTACCGTGGACAATTTTGTTAACCATCACTTCTTTTTCTGTTATTCCTGTTAACCATCACTTCTTTTTCTTTAAATGCTAGCTTGATAGTGATTGTGGGAGCTGGTTGCAAAAATGGCTGCTAACAATTCATCACATTCCCCTAAATGCATATCTAACCCCTGCCACAAGGTAAATCCATTTTCCTTCTCCTAGAACCTGGGTTGAGCTTGTGACTAGCTTTGACCAACAGAATGTGGCAGAGCTGACACTGCCAGATCCAGGTCTAGGCCTTATGAAACCTGGTTGCTTTAGTTTTTGCTCTCTGGGCATTCAATTTTCCTATAAAGAACTGTGTGCAAGACTTCCGAGTGATGGAAGACTATGGGTACAGAGAGAGTCCAGGCCAGCCCTACAGTTCTTTTAACTGTTCTGTATGAGGTATCAGAATGTGAGCAAAGCCATGTCTGAACCTCAAGCCCCAGTCAAGCCACTGCGGACAGCAGAGAAAAATAGGGCAGAGACAAGATGCCTCCAAGCTGCAGAAAAATGACAAATAAAAAATGCTTGTAGTTGTTTAGTCACTAAGTTTGGGGGTGGTTTGTTATGCAACAATAAATAACTGAAACCGTGATGTAATATATAACACAAGAGAGCCTCTTACACTAGCTTTTAACCTTTCTTATATTTGATCTCAGATCATATAAAAGCATTTTACCAATGTCCCTTTTTCTAATTAAAGTCATTAAAAAAGTCATATTTTATTGCATTATTTTCTCATTTTTATTCAGTTTGCACAATGGGATAGCTCAATTATTTTTCAATCATCATTTTAAATAAGTGCATATGTATATATTTAGCTGAAAATTGAAGTCCATATGTAAAATATAAATTATAAATTATAATATTTATTTCAATGATTTTAACTTTGGACTTCTAATAATATATATTGAAAATAAGTAATTTTATAAAATTTTCAACAATAGAGGGTAATAATTACCCAAACATTGGAAAATATTTAATTCAACAAAATATTCTGATGCTCTTTGAATACATTATTTTAAACCCATATCTGCCATAATATGAAATACCTAGCTACTGTTTCATAATGACTATGTTTAAAAGTAAATTATAATTAAATATCATTAATTAACAAGTAGCAACAGAAAGAATAACAGTTTAATTTTGGCCTTCAATATACAATAATTTCTTTTCTTCAAAGTATGGGCTTATTAATAACTGGAAAAACATTTTTTAAAACCTCTGTACAGGTAATTGTGACAATAGTAATTTTAGTATACTAATTTTAAATTCAAATACTACTGACCACTGGGTCTAACAAATGAAATGAATACAGATGATGAGTAGATTCCTACATGTACCAATTCAACTGAGAATCATTTTACTTACATTTTTAGTATTAAATAAGTCCCTATTAAGTAGAAATGTCAATGACAAAAGGCAGTAGGATCACTATTAAAGCTAATTCAGTCAATATCTGGATATCACCTTGGATCAAAAGTCCACATCATTCATACGAGGATAGTAAAGGTGAATTGGAAACTTAACCTATAGTATAACTCCCTTTATTTGATATGTATATTGAATAGAAATGATGGTTTTGGAATTCTTGACCCAAATTGCATAAATCAACATTGAATATTTGGAACCTTGAGAGGCAGAAGAGGACTAAGGGAAGTAATCAACCTTGAATTCATAATCAGAAATATTTAACTTGGACTCTAACAGAGACAAGCTCAGAAATTAAATGGTTGGGAATGTCTCAGGATTTCAAATAACTCACTCTCTCTTAACAGTCATTCAAAGATGGAAAGGGCTTGGGAAATGTACTTTTCCATGGTGATGAGAAGGGAAGAGGTAGAACCAGGAAATGCTTATAATTTAGGTATTAAAATATTCAAAATCATGTAAGAACACTGGGCTGCTTTCAGGCAATTTGAGCCTTGGTCACAATTTGTATAGAGTGAAGTTTGAGAATTTAATTACCTGAACAACTAGCTCCAAAGCCGTAAATAGGAAGATAACTCTCTTTGTTTGGGGAAAGTACCTGTTTAAGCCACTTGGAGGTTGTAGATGAGACTCCGACAACATGGTTCTGTAGAAGCTCTGCTGCGAGAGGTGAATGCAATACTGCCTTGCACTGGGTATAAACAGAAATGTTAGGGGTGTGCTTTGGGGATAGGAATATTTCCAATGCGGAATATTTTTTAAATTCACTAATTTTAGAGCAGTTTTCAGTGAGAGAGAGAGACAGACAGACAGAAAGACAGACAGACAGCCTATCCCATTATCAGCATCTTCCATGAGTGTGGAACTTGGTAGGTTCGTTACAATTCAATGAAGCTTCACTTATACATCATTATCATTCAAAGACCATACTTTACATTAGGGTTCATGCTTGGTATTGTACGCTGTATAGTTTTGCATTTTGACAAATATATAATGTGTACCCACCATTAAAATATCAGAGAGTAGTTTTCTTTTAATTTTTAAAAAAATTATCGATTTAGAGAGAGAGGGATTTGTTGTTCTAACCATTGATACACTCTTTGGTTGCCCCTCAAATTTGCCCAAAACAGGGATCAAACCCTCAACCTTGGTGCACCAGATGATGCTCCAACCAACAGAGCTACCTTTCCAGGGTTCAAACAGAGTAGTTTCAATGTCCTAAGTATTGTCAGTGCTCTGAATATTAATCCCTCCCTTCCCCCTAACCACCCAAAGTGGAATTTTATGTTGTGGGCTTTGCCATGCACTCCTATCCCTCTAACCCTTAATAAAACCTCATACACAAAGTACACAGGGTTCTTCCTCAACGTTAGCATTTAAAAACACATTAAGACAGTTTAGACACTAAATTGATCCCTAAATGTAAGTAAGGAAACAGTTGAAAATAAGAAAGATCTTCAGAAATTCATAGAAATCCTGAGGAAGATATTTGATTCTCTACAGTATATTGAATAGAGGTTTTAAACAAATTTTTTTTAATGATCCAAAGGAATAATTTTTAGCTGATATCTGGATTAAACAAGTCATATAATATTTTAAATGCACTTTATGATTAAAAAAAATAGCTTCCCAACTGGTAGTGCTGGGAGTAGCCATTGTAAAATTAAGTAAATTGCCTGGTCTCTTTATATGCTCAATCAAAAGATTATTATTTCCTTAGATCTAGCAGAGTCCTATGCACACAAGTTGGTCAATCAAATCTTACATGGTTAGTCTTCAAGTGATACTTTAACTATTCATAAAGAGCTGACAGGTTTTGACATATGAATTTCTTTTAGGTGGAGAGGATTCTTTCAAGTAAATGGAAAGGAATTTCAGAGTATTCGTTTCTCTGGGAACATTGTTTTAAAATAAAACAAAACAACATCAACAACAATAAAAACCTCAAAGGATTTTTTTTCAGTCAAGGAATGGATTTTTCTGAAGGAAAAAATACTCATTCAAACCATATGTAATCAAAATAAATCAGAGAAGGAGCCACATTTTAAGGGAGGGCATCATTGATCCAACAGCCTTGGGAGCATAGATTGAGTAGAATTATTAGCAGGGAGAGGGCAGGAAGTCCTTTTGTGTTAAAACAGGATAAGTGCGTGAGAAGAGAGGAAAGACAGAGACAGCACAGATGGGGATCAGAGAGAAGCAACCAGGATGCTGCCAGCTCTGAGTTGCTCATTGCAGGGAGGCCATCCCATGGAGAAAATAAAAGGGATAAAGATACAGTAGAAGGGGTAAAAATAGAGAAACAGGAAACACTGATATATGCAACAAGAAGAGAAAAATATTAGAATAATAATAATAATTAAAACCTCCCTTGCTCAGAGGGTCCTTTGTCTGTAATGTTTGGTGGTTTTCAGATGCCAGGTTAAATAGGACAATACAAAGTCATCAAAAAGTGTAAGGATAAGACAGGGGATTCTTAAATTATGGCAATCCTTCCATTATGCTTATCATGTGAATGCATAATCAGCACTTATGAGCTGCGTGTGTGTGTTCATTGTATGTCTTTACCTTCATATGCTGCAGTTGAATCCTCTATTTAGCATCCATGTTGTAGGTATCTACAACATTCATTTTTTAAATTCTTGATTACAGTAAACTCATAAATTATACCTCAAGAAGGTTGATTCAAATAAATGAGTGGTAACAACCAAATAAAAACACCTTTTTATATTCTAGTCTTATCTTTTTATTCATATGTTGAGTTAGTGTGTGTTATGATGTGTATACGTTATGCCTATCTCTATACACATTTCTGTATCTTGTTTTGTGTGTGTTTCCTTGTCACTTAATCTCACTTCCTGTCTGTGTGCATTAGTTTTATGCATCTTTGTAACCAATTATTATGTTTTAGGGAAAGTACTTTAATGGGTCCTAATAGACTAGGACTAGACAAAATGATAACTACATAAACAGAGTATATTAATTAACAGAGATCTGGGGTTTGAGGAAAAGAATGCTTGAGAACAGTGGAGAAGAGCTCAAGGGCAGAAGGAGAGGTCTACAAGCCAGGAGCAAAGATGAATCTTGAAAGTAGGAGACAAGTGTGAAGATTCCATTGAAAAAATACTGAAAAATATTAAAGAAAAAACAATATCTTATAATTTATTTAAAAATTTTACGTGGCTCTGATACTCTGAAAATTAGCCCCTCCACTGTCCAAAATCCACACAATGTTTGCCACATATACACCTATAAATTGGTGGTGCCTTAGGCAGTGAGATGACCAGTGAGGTTATACCTGGAGGCTCAATGGTGTAGAAATGAATACCAGGCCCAGTAAAGAGTGAGCAGAGAAGCAGTTGGCAAATGCATGGCTGGGAAGCGGAGATGAGGCACCCTCTCGCTACTTTTCTATTAGGCATAACTTCATAAGAACTCCATTGTGTGGAGGCTTAGTTTATATTTCATGATATTTCACATAATACTAATGTAGTCCCTGTGTAACTGTACCACTAAAAATAGCACCCTGTGTCTGTAATTGCTAGCACAGTTGATAGTCTTTGTACGGTAAGCAGGAATGTGTCTCATTCTATAAATCATTTACAAGTACTGCAGTGATCCGGCAGCTCATAATCTTAAGCAAATAAAACTGAACATGTGTCTGTTCCCTGGACAACTGCATGCATATTCTGACCCTCTGTTCTTCTCCAGTTTGATCTTTCGTGTTAAAACCAGAAAAGTAACGTGTCTATTCTGGTAACTTTTAGTATTCTTCCAGGATTCCTTTAGATCTTTATCTCCTAACAAATGTAAAAGAATAAATGTGGGTAAAGTGACTGCCTTACAGCATGTTACATAAAGGTTCCATCTATTCTGTTACATGAATTAATGTGTCATCCTTGACAAAACCAGATTTAGAAATTTTTAAGACTTACCTAAGGATCATATTCCTTAGGAAAAATAACCACCGTAGTATTTGATCACTGTGATTATTTTAAGCCTAACCTGGCCTCAGTAGGTTCCCTTGAAAGAGGCACCACGTTATCACAAAGGAACAAAGACAAATGAGGACGGGAAGGAGCGGCTCTGCTCTTTCCAAGACCGACGTAGCCAAAGCAGGATGTGGTCACAGAGTTTACACCTTTATGAGGCCAGTGGTGTAGGATTCTAATTTTTACCTTAACACAGTGCTTTAAAAGTATTTCATTGTTATTATAAACTATTAAATTATCTTAATATAACTGTTTAAAACCATACATATTTATAGAAATTGCTACTATGCAAAATATTCATTTAGGTTGAATTTTTTTTCATCCTTCTCAACTGGCTAAAGGAACTAGAGGCACATTATTGCCATTTATTCAGTCTTGTTGAGCCCCTCTCTCATTCTCTCATGAGTTGAAGAAAACTATATGAGTTGGCAGAATTGCACCTAACATCAACATCGTACCTGGCACATTATAGGCATTAAATAAATATCTGTAGTTGGCATGTGCAGTTTTTGCTGGACCAGCTCCCATTCCAATTTTTAGCACCCAATATTTCTTTAGGGATTTACTCCCCCTCCATACTTAGCACCTGTTATTTGAGGAAGACTTACCCTACACTCACACCTAAACCATAGACATATTACCCATGCCTGGCTCTTCACATAATTTACATATATCTATATATCTTTCCCTTGTCCGAACAAGTATGCAACTTAAAACAGGATGATAAACATTTAATTCTAGGATGTCAGTTGGAATTTTGGAAATAAAAAATAAAATTCAATCTGACAGAAATTCTGGCTGTAAAAATGACAAGAGTCTAGAAATGTCAGGTTTCTTCACGTCAATAATGTCTGGGAATGAGTTCAAAATAGGAAAAAAGAAAACCAGAAAGAGAGAATGAGAGGCCATGTGAGAGCAAGAGGGAGACTTGATAAAACTGGCTGAATTCCTATATTCTGCCATGGCTAAAGCCAAACAAACTTCTGTTTTTCAGGCATTTAATCAAAACTTTTTAATTTATATTTATCTGAATTTGGTTATGATTACTTGCAAATGAAAGAATTCTGCTTAATACATTTGAAATTGTTTCATATTTTCCCCAAAATAAATAGTGTATCTTATTCTTGAAAGAAAAAAATGTGCCAAATATATATGTCATATTCCTAGGATGGGATAGGAGAGTTGCGCATAAATTTCTTTGAGCAGACCAAATAAGAATACCTTAGAAAATATCTGTAGGCAGCTAAAACAGAAGAAATTAAATTTTTCTAGCTCTTATTTCCTCTTAAATGGGAGGGTGTAATAAATGGTTTTTAAGATGACCCCCAATGATTCACTCCTAGTATGATGCCTTTTTATAATCTCCTCCCCCGGGCTGTGGGTTGAATTTAGTGACTCATTTGTAAATCAATAGAAACCTGCAGGAGTGATGTAATGTCACTTCTGCAATTAGGTTATAAAGAGACAGTGGCTTCCTCTTGAAGATCTTCTCTTGCTCTCTCCTAGATTTCTCACCACGTCATACAACTGTCCTGCAGCGGGGTCCACGTGCGTGAGAATAAATCAGATCACCTCCCGCCTTCCCCTGGCCTCCTCAGTTAGGTCTCCAGGTTAGGCTGCAGTTCCAGATCATTAGTTGCCTGAAACCTTATATGAGAGCTTGGGGCATAGATACCAAGATAAAGTGCATGCAGATTCTCCAAGCACAGAAAATGCAAGATAATAAATACGTATTGTTTTCAGTTGCTAAGTTTGGTTGCATATTACACAGACATAGATAACAACACATAAGAGTGGAATCTGGATCAGTACTAATACAATAAAATCAAAGTTTCTATTGTAAAACTGCAGCCATATTCTGCCACCAATTAGCAAAAAAGCAACCCGCCAAGAGATATTGGGCTTGTTTCAATTTCATCTGAATCTACCAGCCTTTGTTATTACCATGAAGGACTTGAATAAAGTTATCTCTGCTAAGAAACTCAACATACTCACACATTTTAGGTTTTCCCCCTTATATTAGCAGTCTGCTATTATGTAATTCTATTTATTTATTCTCCAAAATTCAGCATTTTAGAACTTGGGCAGTAGAATTCACTATGGTGTCTCCTGCAATTATTACATTTAAAATACAGATTCTAAAAAGTAATGCAAAGAAATTTCATTTCTGCAAACATGAAAATGAAAGTAAAAACAAGTAAAACAAGAATGAAATGAAAACAAACAAGTAAAATGAAAACTAAAAAAATTTGAAGATGTCCAACTTAAAAAAAAAAAGTTGTTAAAGGTTTCCCTTAGAGGGCTTTTGTGCACAAATGTGGTCTAGTACAGGATCTCACTTTGGGAGTTAAAATTTTATAAGGGTCTTGTGAATTTTCTTAAAGTCCACATGTATTGAGCTTCTAAACTTTGATTATATTTCAGAGAATTTAAAGTCCTAAGAACTTATCCTGCTAACATAAACTATCCTGGGAACAAGTAAGCAGGTAGCAACAGTGAGAAGATGCCAGTATATACACTGAATAAAATCATAATTTTTTGGCATCATTGAAACAATTGATAGATTTTTTCCTAATTTGATATATTTATATTATTTAGTAATTTTTAATATGGTTAAATTGATTGTTTTCTGCCATATGTATGTATGTATGTATGTATGTATGTATGTATTTGCTGTTTCATTTAAAATCTAAGTCATGGGGCTGTTTATTATGAGAGAGTGATCTACATAAATTGCTCAAGTCTTCTTACAATGTTTTCAGGGAGTATATTCCAGTATCTCCCAAACGGAGACCTGAAAGTTTTGGAAAATTTCCGAAATATTCCACATTCCCACGCAACTGCTATGCTGGTTGCTCTGAAAGGATCTTAATGTGGAAATTTCAGATAAGAATCAAAGAGAAATGGTATCTCATTGTGATTTTAATTTGCATCTCTCTGATGGCTAGTGATGCTGAGCATCCTTTCATGTGACTCTTGGCCCTGTGTGTGTCCTCCTTGGAGAAGCGTCTGTTCAGCAACTTTGCCCATTTTTTAATTGGATTGTTTGTCTTCCTAGAGTGGAGTCGTGTGAGTTCTTTATACATTATGGAGATCAAACCCTTGTCTGAGGTATCATCGGCAAACATATGGTTCCCTTTTCATTTTGCTGATTTTTTTTAGTGGTGCAGAAGCTTCTTATTTGGATGAAGTCCTTTTTTTTTTTTTAATTTCCTTTATGTCCCTTGTTCAGGGGACATACCTGTAAAAATATTACTGAGTGGAATATCTGAGATTTTCCTGCCTATGTTCTCCTTTAGGACTTTTATGGTGTCATGACTTATATTTAAGTTTTTTATCCATCTTGAGTTTATTTTTGTGTGTGATGTAAGTTGGTGGTCGAATTTCATTCTTTTGCATGTAGTTGTTCAGATATCCCAGCACCATTTGTTGAAGAGGCTATTTTTACTCCATTTTATTCTCTGCCCCCTTTGTTGAATATTAATTGACCATAGAGACATAGGTTTATTTATGGGTTCTCTATTTTGTTCCATTGATCTATGTGTCTGTTCTTATGCCAGGACCAGGCTGTTTTGATTACAGTGGCCTTATAATATAGTTTGGTGTCAGGCATTGTGATCCCTTCTGCTTTGCTCTTCTTTCTCAAAATTGCTTCACACCAGTCAGAATGGCCATCATAAACAAATCAACAAACGACAAGAGCTGGCGAGGATGTGGAGAAAAGGGGACCCTAGTGCATTGTTAGTGGGAATGAAAACTGGTGCAGCCACTGTGTAAAGCAGTTTGAAATTTCCCCAAAAAGCTAAAAATGGAATTGCCATTTGACCCAGCAATTCCACTGCTGGGATTATATCCTAAGAATCCTAAAACACCAGTTCAAAAGAACTTATGCACCCCAATGTTCATAGCAGTGCAATTTACAATAGTCAAGAATTGGAAGGAACCTGAGTGTCCAACAGTAAATGAGTGGATCAAAAAACTACATTTATATATTGGAATACTACACATTTATATATTGGAATACTACACAGCAGAAAGAAAGAAAGAGCTACTACCCTTCATGAGAGCATGGATGGAACTAGAGAGCATTATGCTAAGTGAAATAAGCCAGGCAGTGAAAGACAGATACCATGTGATCTCACCTATAAGTAGAACCTAATCAACAAAATAAACACACAAGCAAAATATAACCAGCAACATTGAAATAAAAAACAAACTGACAATAACCACAGGGGAGAAGGAAGGAGGATAACAGGAGAAAAGGAGGGGAAGGGTCATCAAGAGACATGTATAAAGGACCCATGGACAAAGCCAAATGGTGGAAGGATTGAGGGTGGGAGGTGGGGGTGGGTGGGGCTGGGGAAAATGCTGGTGGGAAAATGTTGACAAAAAAAAAAATAGGCAGGGAAGCTAAGATTAGTACAGGAAATTAAGAAGCCAAAAAACTGATATGTACAGCCCATGGACATGAACTAAGAGGGGTGGGGATGACTGGATGGGCTCTAGGGCAGAGGGGGTAAAGTG
Source organism: Mormoops blainvillei (assembly GCA_004026545.1). Taxonomy (NCBI): domain Eukaryota; kingdom Metazoa; phylum Chordata; class Mammalia; order Chiroptera; family Mormoopidae; genus Mormoops; species Mormoops blainvillei. The sequence goes on along the minus strand of PVJD01001254.1, from coordinate 214,242 downwards.
GGGAAATGGGACAGCTATAATAGCATACTCAATAAAATATAGCAAAAAAAAAAAAGAGAAAAAAAGAAGAATCGGAGAGAATCCAAGGCAGAACATGTAGTAGGCATGAAACCTTCTGTGTCTTCTGGTGAAATCTGAGCTCTATCAGTCCATAGGCTTGTTTTGTTCCTTTGACTTTTGCCACACTGACAGAATTGTTTGGCTCTTTATTTAATAATTTGAGTCATTGGTAGATCAGAATACAAGAGATCACAGTACAAAGAGCAATGAGAGAGAGTGAGGAAGTGAAAAGATAGGAATTCCCATCCCTACATGCCTATAGCTGCCTTCTAAGGCACCACTTCTTAATAAAATGGGCCCAGGAGTCAGCAGGCCCTTCCATATAATACCAACTTAACCACTTCTCTCAAAGGGAAGAGAAATTGGGAAGGTTGCAAAAACGAATAGGCACTGTTAACTCAGTATTTCTCTCTTGTTGGAAATGGCAGAAATCTCCTTTCCACCATTAACAGGTACGTTTCCCACTTCATGTTTGCCTTCTGTTTTAGAGAACTATTCCTTTACTCATTCAACAGTGTTTCTCAAATTTGAATATGCCTACAGATCACATGGAGATCCTGTGAAATGCTGATTTGATTCAGTTGGTCTGGGTGGGGTCAGTGATTCTACATTTTTAAAGCTTCTCAGTGATGTCAATCCATGGTCTACATTTTAGTAGCAAGGATTAGAATATGATATATTGCAAGACTCTCTAACTCTTAATTACTGTGAGAACATATGCAGACACTGTTCTCAAGGAGCCTACAGTATATTCAAAAAGTCAATCTGCGTGTAAAAATAGCTTATGCATTAGCAAAATTGATAGTAATTAGGGCCTTGGGGGGAGGGGCTGCAGACAGGACTGGCTTCATGGAGGGGACACCTGTGCAGCCACACAGGGCCCGTGTTTTAGAAAGCCCAGGCTTGCCGCCACATTATTCCGCTGCCACAGTCTTCAAATTCTTAAATTCTGAACAAGAGACATTTCATTTTCATTTTGTACTGGACTTCACAAATTACATAGCTGGTACAGATAAAAACTTATTGGCTATGAACAAGGGAAAATCACCTCCCACTGAAAGAAATAAAAAATAATACTTTTGAAAAGGAAGAAGCATTTGATAAATGAGCCGGATTTGAACAGAGATGTATGTGATGAAGCAATGAGGGAGAGTAATCTGGGCAGAGGAGTCGTTACAATCAAAGGAATGAAGACTAGAAAGGGTGGCCTGTGGGAGGAATGGCAAGTAGTTCAGTCTGACTGGAACATAAAATGCCGAGCACATAGGAGACACTCAATAAGTTTTTGCTGAATGAGGGTCCTGGAGGTCAACGCACTGCCTGTATTGCCAGCTTATGAGAGAGAAACAGCACCACCACTGTATTAAACTATAGCAAGTACTGTGGCCTGTACTAGAGGTTCCAAAGTGGAGATGGTTAAGAGTGAAGGTTCAGATAAGGTTTGTGAACAGATATGTTTCCCAGCTCTGCAAAATGGTGAGCTCTTTAACTTGTCACCAAATATACCCTGAGTGATTGCGGGTGGGGGGGAGATGCCTTTTTCATTAAACCTTTATATTTTAATTTCCATCCATCTGGGGAAATTTTGTTTTATATTTAGGATGTTTCAAAAAAAAAATGTGTGCATTGAAGCCAAAAAAAGAGAAAGTTACCTTTGAACAGAATTAGAAACTGAGATCAAATTATTACTATGATATATAGTTTTAAAAAACAGACAAATAGCAATGGTTGATAAAGAAACATTACACTTGGAGAAACCCATGCATAAAAGTATGTAAGGATTGAAATAACCACAAAACAGGGAAGAGCGTACATCATTTTCCTAATTTTTAGTTTATTAGATGTGAATAACAAATGCAAACTTTTATTAGTTATTTTAAGAATGAGGCTAGAACTTTGAAATAAATTCACTTGGGGAAAGCACACACATTTATAAGGTTTTTCTTTCTGCTTTAAAATTACCGTGTGGTGTCTAAGTTGACAGCTGGGGAAATTTTTATGACTGACTGTGGTGCTGCTTCGCCCCTTTGCTCTTTAGGTGTCTCTTTACTTTCCCAGAATTCATCCTCAATATGTTCACCTTTCATCCCTGCAGACACAGATTAAATGAGCAGGACAAAGGAATGCCATAGAATAGTGACTCAGTTCCCACTCGAGGTGCCGAACACATGAGCCAGAATGTTCGGTATGTGGCCACCAAAATATAATCCCTAGGGCCAACTTGGAGCCAAGGTTCTCCTGAAACCAAGAGCAAAAGTAGCATTGCAACAGCATTACCCATGGTGAACCTCACAGAATGGAATATGCCCTTGATCCCTTAATCTCCTCTACTGGCTACCCTATAGCTACTTTTGCCCAGAGTGATGGGTAGTGCAGGAATATTGTATAAAATTCTTACATAAACCAGGCTCTGTACTTTATGTACGATATAACACAGTCTCTTTTTCCCTTCCATTTTGTAATCACTGTAGTTGCAATTAATTTTCCTATCCCTAAAATAACTGCTTAAAATAAAACTTTGAAAGAAAACAGAATGAATCAAAGCTTTAAAAAAAACATGAAAAGTTTAACCTCAATTTTTTGCTTTCTTTTTGAGGAAAACAAAATAAGACAGAAACCCAGTTGAAATGAAGCAAACTTATTTTACTATTTTAGTACTAAAAGTCTGTCCAGAGATTGTCAGAAAATGGGTATTTATAATTCACAACCAACAGATGAAGGATTCCCTGAATTGCAATAAAGATGGAAAAAGCCATATTGAAAATAATTCTTTATCTTCAGAGTCTTCAATCAAAAAAGCAAATTTTGTTTCTGTCATCTGCCTGTTGATCAGTGTAAAGGCAAATGTAATGAGTGTCAGTATGAACTACAAACTGGTCAGTTGGGTCAGCTTTATCATATATGGTCTACATTGGAGGTCTTTATTGCCCCCATTAATCAGACTCTTTCTAAATACTGTGTTCCTTTAGTGTCAGAGAGATTATGTGAAATTTCCCAGTTGAGAACAAAGGTTGGCTTCTTGGTGCTGTCTCTCTGGCTTTTAAGCAGAAATAAAACAGACCCACTCTGCAATGCTGTTGTTTGGATTGCCTCACTTCTGTGCTATGGTACCTGGGATAGTCACTCTTCAGAAAGCCCTCTCTTGCCATGGAGACATTTGCATGCACAGAGGACAAATTAATGTCATTGAATTGGCAAGTCTCCACAGTCAGAGTGAAGTGTGAAGTGCTGTAATTAATTGGGATGTTTCAGACAGAAACCTATTAGCCAAATAGTTAAAGGAATTGTGGGATAGGGGCTTTTTGCTTGAGTTATTGAATAATTACTTTCAATTTCATTTTGGCTACAAAAATGTGCCAGTAGATACCAGATTTGTGACATTTTGGTCTGAATGAATCTGCTGGCACTGTTGCCATAGTAAAAGATTTAGAAAATATGCACTCAACTAGTTTATGAAAACAGGGGATTTTTAATTTATCCTTAAATCCCTGAACACTTGTAGACACTCTTTTACTCTCACAATTAAACCTTTTATATTTTAGGGATCATTACCAAAAACAACATGCCTAAATGAAATAATTGCTGAGTTTTAAAAATATATAAAATATTAGCAAGTCAAAGCATAGTATCTTCATAACATATAGCATTAATTGTGGCTAATACATTTATCTAGTTCAATATTAATCTCATAATTTCTAGGAATATGTTTAAAGATATACAAAAAAATAGATCATTTTCTGAGCAATAAGACACTATATATGCAACTTGAAAGAGGGGCCAGATTCATCAGTGAAAATCTGGAGTTCTTACTTATGATATACTGTTCTAATACGGAGGGGTTAAAAAATTTTTTAACTTCCGTACACTTTCTCTTTAACCACCTACCACACGTCTCAAAAGTAAGAATGATTCTGTAACTCTAAATGCTTAAATAGCCAATATGCCTGAGCGTTTACCTAATTGCCAACTTCTGGGTAAAACCTGTAAAAGTTGAGGGAGCAGTGGGAGTGGATCTTTCTCCACAGGACTCTGATTTTTAGCCCAAACAGTTATATAGACATCAAAGAACACCCCAGGACAACCAGAATAGAACAGCTGCAGACTTCCTTTGATCTCTGCTCAATGACTTCTTCATCGCATTTAGTGTTCCTAGACTGGGGTAGTTTTTGAATCCCTATTCCTTCTAGAAAAGTTACTGCCTATAAACTAATGCTAGTTAACAAAATGTTTTCCACAAGGGAAGGAAGTGTGCTGACAACAGCCTTCCCTGTGGGCTGTGTGTGTGCTCTTTATGCCTATTTAGTATTGAGATCTTCGGTTTTTGACTCTCCTCCTTCTGACATGGAAATACCCCAATCTGTTGGAATTGGATTGCAATTAGCAAGAGAGCCTTGATAATTCGGGGCATGTCATTAATGGACTGACTGCGTAGGTCTTTTAATTTTTCAGTATTTAATTATCCCATTGATGTTTTTCCCTTTATACATAAATTAGTTGGAGAAAAGAAATTCTTAAATCAGACAATTAGTTATGAAAAGATCGGTTTTTTAAAAAAGCAACTGAAATAAATAATTTAGTGTTTCAATTTTTCATGTCCTCACATGTTCTGTAGACAAATAATAATTATGGCTAGGATGTTTATGCAATTATGGACCTTCTGTTCAGTATCCAGGAGTGTTTTTTGAGATCAATTGCTTCAAAACTGTTAGTATGACTGATTTTATAGATATTTCACTTAATTCCATTGCATTCTGTTTAACCCACCAAGAATATGTTAAACATTGACTATGTAACAGGCTCTATGGTAGGGCTCCTGTGGAGAATTTAAATGGGAAATAAACACATACTCAGTAGCAGAGAGCCCTCCAATGGTGTAGACTGATCTACATTCAAGAAAAAACAAAACAAAACTCTGATACAGAAAAAATAATGTGATAGACAATAAATGCTAAAAGTAACAGAAGACAGATTTATCCATATTTACATGTAGAGTTCTCATTTAATGGCAAAGTTGGGATTTCAGCAATTCATTAGTTTTTTGTAAAAAACCCATTATACACTGGGATTTGAGCAATTCATTAGTTTGTTGTTCAAAAAAAACATTATGCACATAATAGTTGGACATTTGAATAAATTTATGCATTTACTTATTCCTAAGTCTACCTATATGAAGCAAAAAGGTATCCGTGTATTTCTCCTGGTGCCTTGTTGTACTTTGGGTCATATATTATGTAAAGAGCTGAACACACTTCTATTAACTTTTTTTTTTTTTTTGCCATAAGGACTTATGGTAATAAAAAACAATCAGCCAGAGAAATGTTTTACACATTAATCAAAGAATAAAACAGTAAATATATTTACTTCTGAATAACATAGGGTCTTATCTTAAAAGAGAATTAAAATGGGCATCATGTTGATACTTTCTCTCTGGTGAATTACAGGTAGGCTAATAGAAACAGATTATTGCATACAAGAAATTGGCATATTGTTTTGTGAAGTAGCTGTTTGATCCTCATTTTTTTCTCAAAGCCTGGCTAGGTAAAGACCATCTATCATAAGTCCCAATGATCCTAGCCCTTCTTTATAGCACACAACACCCTTGTGATTCTTGTTAATCATCTGTTTTTACTGCTAAACTGTAATGTCTATAAGGGGTAGGGTCTTTCTCACTATTGCATACCCAGAGCATACCACAATATGTAAATAAATATGTCCTTAGTAAATGAATAAAGAAGAACTGTCATGGGATATAAAGAATGGTTTTAAAATTGTGGCAAAAATTATCTTAGTTTATACCATTTTAATTTTTTTATGTATACTTATTCTCTCTGTGCCATAAATACACCTTGTAGGCTTCTACAGAGTGATAACCCACATATCGCAACATATATATTTATATGTTGGTTTATTTTGTTTAACTTTCAGATCATGCTCAAGAATCTGATGAAAGAATGCTTGGAGAAGTGCAGTAATTTGGAAGGGAATCTCACGGCTGGAACCCAGGAAATGAAATGGAGCATTTGTTTTCTTGTGATGGTTGAAACATGAAACAGTATAAAAAGAAGAACTTGAATTATTGTCTGCAAGGATCCATAGTTAGCTAAGGCTCAAGGTTAGGATAAACCAAAATCAAGAAATTAGGATAGTTCAAGTCTAAAAGACAGAAAAGAGGGATGGATCAAGAGTAAAAAGCAAAGAACAATAGAGGCCAAAGAGGGCCATAATCTATTAAGGAGCACTGAACTGAAGCGGCCTTTTTATTAATACCCAGTAAACTACTGTGGTTAAAAAACACCATTTGGCTAGACTATCAGCTATAGATATTATGTCTTATCTTTGATTTCTAGCAGTTTGCATAGTTTTTGAGTATATGATAGATACCAGGAAATATTTCTTGAATTAATGGATGAATCATTTTGTCTTCCAGTTCTTAGACAACTTTGTCTTTTGGTCCTACTGGATTCTTTTATTTTGCAATGAATGTATTTCTAAAACAACTTGACTTTTGAAGAATCATGAAGACTATCGCCAAAGCAATGAACAGTTGTGATTCAAATGTCTTGAACAAATAGAATATAATTACACTAAATGTAATGTTTTTATTTATTCAAGAATAAAGTAGTAACATAAAATTAAACTTATTTCCAAGATTGACATTCTGGGCTTAAATTTTATTTTGTCAGCAACATTATTATTTACTAATTGACAGGATCTAATATTAAATATATTCACTTTCTGATAATGTAGTGTTTTGTCTCAAAAGACAATTAAAATGTTCGTTGTGCTCTATGGTTCATAGTCCTGAGGAGAAAATGTTATTCATTTCCAAGTACTTTTGTTCTTCTAAGTACTTTTGTTTTCAATTAATGTATCATTAGTAGCGACCTTGATCTATCATCAGTATACTGATATTTAAATTGTAAAGATTATGTAAATCTTTATTATATATCATATATAATTATAATTTTGTAAGGGCTATTATTCTATAATAGTATTGAACTGATAATCATATCAGTTCTTTAAAAATTAGTTTGGAGGCTTTCTTTTAGAATGTAATTACTTAACCATTTACAAAAGGGATGTAGGATGTTCCAGACTAGGAGAGACAGAGATGATGTCGGGAAGAAACCCTCATCCACTGGGCATCACTGGGGCAGAACAGTATTATTGAGCACATCCGTTCACAGGATGACCTGACCCCTGGCCAGCTTGAGAAAGGGTTTCAGACTAGACAACAGCCACAAGAAAGGCCTTAGCTCTTTCTGTATCAATGACCTCTCACCTCCTACTGCACACTCTTAAAATCTTGAATACCCTAGAAACTATTAAATAATAGATCAGAACCATTCCCCCCCAAAGAATGTAATAAATTTGACCTTATTGCTGTGGGGAGAAGGCAACAGGCAGCACCTCTGAGTGGGTGACATCCTGGCTCAGGGAAGCGTCCTGGATAGGCGAAGCCAAGAGCGTGGAATGGAGGAGCCCAGGCAGATGCCACAAGGTTGGGTGGACAGGAGGCCAGACCCCTTGAGGGCTCAGATCAGCCTTCGCATAACTCCAAAACTTGGCTTGTTCACTTTGCTCGGGCTCCATGCAGAGATAGTAGGAATAAAAGAACAAAATGAAGACTGATTAAAGTGAAAATGCTACTAATAATACATGTTACTCATAAAGACTGAAAGAAGTAAAAGAGATGAAATTTTAAAAAGATAAGAGTAGATCATTTTAAGGTCAGTTGTAATTTTAATCACAAAGTTCCCCTCTATGATTAAGATGTAAATCCCCTGTTTCTAGGCAGGTCCTATTTATTACCATGTACATACAGGTTTAGTATTCTAGACTCAATACTAAAACTACTAACTTAGTTTATACTGAGAACATTGATTCATCGGGACACCAAGCTTTCCCAAAGACATAATTAACAAGTAAAGAATATTTTTTGAGTTGGTGGTGGGAGGGGACTAGCCACTATTTGCTTTAAAATGTAAGCGTAACTATGAAAATATCGTTTCAGGTCTTGGAAGAGATTTATGTTTTATATACTGAACCAATACTTACAATTGAATAACATTTTGACTTTGATCTTTAGTTGTTAATAATGACTAATTCTTCTAGTAGTAGTTTATACTCTGATGTAAGAAGATGACTCTATCAACCATTTTGAATATTTTACATTAAAATTTTCCAAAGTGCATGCACTGCTCCACGGCTTTAGGCCGACATCCATCACGCTCTGCTCTTTCAGTTGAGTGCGAGTCTCATCCATGACAGCTTTCTGTAAATTAGAGATAAAGCCTGGCTCTGCCTTCCTAACTTCTTCCTGCAGCTTGCTAACTTCAGCATCTTTCCTTTCCCAGAGCCAAAGGAAAGGAAATTTGTGTTATAGTTTCTCCCATTTCTCTCTCATCAATTATTTGCCTTATATTTATTTACATAAAGTTTTCTTCTTATTAGCAATCAGATTAAAGTCACAAATTGTGCTCCGATGCACACTGCTTTCCATTAAAGGAACATGTGTCCTTTTTAAGACAAATGATTTTTAAAGCCACTTTAAAACATAACAAGAGTTAGAAACTGAGATATACATTGATTTTACTACATGGCCTTTGTCCTAACTGTGAAGCTATCAAAATATCTCATCACATCCTGCCTGTTCCATTAGCATATACCAACTTACTCTTTGTAATAAAAATATTCTGCGGTAATTCAAGGTTACAATTGCCTTTGCATTTCTAATAATTTTCACTGTAACAAAACCTAAAACTATAATTTCTGTGCACTTAAATTCAGTTTGTGCCTTTTCCTTTATTAAATATAAGGTATTCTGGTTACTAAGTTTAGGAATTTACATTTCACACTAACAGTTTAAAAATATAACAAGTTATTCAGTGATACAATGATGACTTTTTTTTTGCATTCTATGTAGAAATTTACCTTTCTGTGGTTTTTATTTTTACATTTATTGTATTTTTATTTCTTTTGGTTTCTTTTTGTTTTCATATTAAAGGAGCAGTTTCCACTTGCCATTACTGACTTGCTATTTTTGTCAAGATAGGTTAACAAAGTTAAGCCTTTATTCGGGGAGGACCTTGACACTTTGGCCTAAATGAAAGATTGCTGAATCACACAAGTGAACCAGGTGCTGCTGGAAACTTAGGAAGAGCCCAAATCCTACCTCCCATGACCTTCTGGACTCTGACATATATATCCCTTAGTTCCCTAAATCCTGCTGTAGGATTTATATGTGCACATATCACGTCCCCACTCAGCATCGTCCTTGAGTTATGAGCAGCCCCCTCCAGTCTCCCTTTTCCATCACTGGGGCAGGTGATGAACCCGGAAGTCCCATCTCCGTTGCCCACCAGACTCCACAGAGCAGGCTCGGGTTGCTCGTGGCAGCCCCGCGCCAAGCCTGCCTGGCTGTGATGTCCTTTCCTTATGCATCATTTTTCAGGTGTTTCTCATTTGTTTGGATAGCAATACCTACCCAAAATAGTTTTTAAAGTGCAATTTCACCACACGCTGTATCAAATGCTTTCTGAAAGTGCATGTATTCCATCTATTATATCCTTTTATCTATGTTAAAGCATAGCCCTTCCCTTCTGCCAGATGCTTCTTCTAGATTCCTCTCATTAGTCTGCAATTCCCCACAGCTGTGGTAGGCTGCACCCCCCCACCCCCGTTCTATCCTCAAATCTCTTCTTTTTACACTACTTCCCTGTGAGGAAAGCCCACTAATATACTCCCCCTCTCAGCTGCACAACTTCCTGGGACAGTTCCCAATAAAAAACTCCCTAAAAATTCCCCCTTCAGTTGCACAATTTTAAATCGTTCCCAGCACAGGCTGACCAGGGCACTTCACCTTCCTCCTGAAGAAACATTCTTCCATTCATAGTTAAGAATATGGTGATCCTGGCTGAAAAGAGCTATCACTACCCTCGCCGTGTAAGAAGCCCTCAAGACTTATAAAATATCACCCTGTATGTTTTTAATTTAATGTTATAAAAAGTTACAATTGTTGTGTGTATGGGAGGCAGAGGAGATACTAATTTGGGAAAGTGGTTGTATGAAATAATTCATGCTGAGGAGAATATCACCTTGAACGCCATTCACATAAACAAAGGAAGGAGAAGTGTTTTAACAGAGTAATATGGATTATATTTGCATAATTCTAAATGTCTTTGTGAAGAGCAAAACTTTAGTTACTCATCCACATGTATCTAAATAGCTGGATATGTGATATTCGCTGAATATTGGATATGGGGTGGATATTGTGAACAGTGACATTTATAGTTGTCCCAGGCTTTCTAAGTGCTTATGAAAAATAAACATAATGAAAATGGTTTTCTAAAAGGGAGATGAGAAATACCAAATTCAAGGCTCTTTTATCCCTGGAGGGTCTGTGAAACTTTACACCGCTCCACAGGCAAGTTAAAACAATGCGTCCAGAACGCCATCCATCCGACATCAGAGGACGCCTGACTTCAGTTTGAGCAACCTTGACAGATGTGCACATCTCTGTCATAGAACTAGGGCACACGTATGACTAGATGCCCTTGCCCTTGGATACTTCTGCTTTATAAATGCAAATACCAGTTTAATTAAATGATGGGCTCCAATGGGCTTCCCAGACAGAAATGAGTCTCCATTGAAAGTGTGCTGATTTGAAAACATTGCGAGGAGAACACATCTATTTAATTTAAGAAGTATTTAGAAGGTCATGTTGTCAGAGAAATCAGTGACCTGCTCTGAGTCTTTTTCTAATTTAAGTTTTGATGGATTATCCACGCACAGGCAGTACGCACTTATAAACCAAAGCACAGATACGTTTGATATGATACAGTGGTTTTAAATTGTGTTTTAATTTGCAGCTATTTGAACCACTTCCATTTTTTACAGATATTGAAAATTGGAAATGAGTCAGGCAGTAGCATGTTCCAACATGCTGCTCCAAGGAGCAGCATCTCTCTCCACTATGGACAGTAAGAGTCTGAAAATTAATAACCAAGCAAAAGACACTTAGCTAAAAAAAATCCAAAAGTAAGAGATTAGCACAAGCTTTTATTAAAACCTGACTGTTGTGGGGAAAGGTGCTAAATCAATTGACTCCAGAAGATCTGGCAGTGACAACTGCTAAGTAGTTGACATTGGTCAGATCCATATCTTCTCTAAGACTCAGTTGCCACATCTCTTAGATGGGAAACATACCATTCACTTGTATATAAACCTAATTAAGATGAGAATCAAATGTAATAGCAGATTTCATAAATAGAAGAGATCTCTACAAAGTCTTGTCTTATTATCACATTTGTAACTACTATTGTTGGTCAGTGCAATGTGGGTTCATCAAAATAATTATTTATATCAATATTTTCATTATATGTTTCTCAGCTACATCTTTTACTTCATCACTGCATTAATTCATTTACTGAAACACTGAATTTGTCACATACAATGTCAACTATGGTAACTTTCCTTATGGACCTCACACCTGACTGGAGATCTTGACATAAATAATTGTTAAAATGTTGTAAATAAAAATAGAGGCATAAATAGGTATGTTTGTGTACAAAGAAAGAATATTCAACAGACTCTCTGGAGAAGTGAAGATTTGCTTCATTGAGAGTGTGAGAGTTAATTTTGTGTCAATTTGTCTGGGCTACATAGTTCTAGGTAGTTGATCCAACATTATTTGGGGTGTTTCTGTGGGTGTGTTTCTGGATGAGAGCAGTATTTTAATCAGTCAACTTGAGTAAAGCAGACTGCCCTCCCTATTCTGGGTGGGCCTTACCCAATCAGTGGAAGGCCTGACTAGAGCCAAAAGATTGACCCTCCCTTGAATAAGAGAGAATTCTCTGACTGACTGCCTTTGGGCTTCATCTGCATCCTCAGCGCTTTCTGACTGATAGTCTTCAAGCTGAAACATCAGCTCTCCTCCAGAGCCTCCTGTGTCACTGGCCCACTCTGCAGATTTTGAATTTACAAGTGTTGGGGTTAAGATGGGTGGAAGACAGGATAGAGGCAAGAGATGAGTTTAAGGGTGAGATCATGGAAATGCCTTGTATGTCATACAAAAGCTTTTGGACTTTACCCTGCAGGAAATTAGAAACCATTTGAAGGATTTAAACAGGGGAATAACATGATTAAATTTGCATTTTAGAAGATTACTCTAGCTGCGATGTCAGGTATGGATTAGAGACGGTCAAGGCTGCTGGCAGGGAGATTACTGAACTAGTATAAGCCAGGATAATGAAGTCCTGCAGCAAGTCAGCAGTGGTGGAAATGGAAATGGGATGGACGTAAAGGATACAGAAGAGATCAAAGCAACGGAATGCAGTAAGTGCATTGGCATGGGGAGACGGGGGTAGATAGACTAAGCAGGGTGTTCAACATCCAGGCTTGTGCCTCTGGATGGAGCTGATATTGTTCTGTAGATGGCAGAGGAGGTTTGGGAACATGAGAATTAGTTATATTTTGAGTATGTATTGCTTTTGACACATGTTGCTAACTCCAGAAGAGGGTGTCTAACAGGCAATTAGATACATGGATCACGAGAGAAATTAGGTCAGGGCTAGAGTTATAAAGGTTGGGCTATGTGGGAAACTAGATAAAAAATTACTGTTATCGATGAGACCATTCAAGAAATCTGTGAAAAGTAATAAAGGGAAGATAATGGAGACAGACCCCTTGATGGCTCATAAAAAATGAATCCGCAGTTTGCTAGTTAATGATATCTGTGGAGTTAGGTTTAGAGTAAATGTCCCTTTCTAAGGTGTTCCTTGAAAGATAATATATTTAAATGTAAACACTAGGTAGGATTCATACTATGTAAACATGTAGTTTCATGCTGCTTTGACACACCTATATTTATTTTTCAACTTTATTGTTAATTACATCTATAGAGTCAGTGTTTTGGTGAGATGCTAACACTTTGGAACCTCAGAAAAAGGGAACTGGCATTGATTTAAGATTGATGACTTAAAACCTACCTGGTATCTTAATACAGAATTATAAAAGACAACGTATAGTTACTCTTATTCTCTGAAAAAGTTTGCTCACTGGAAAATAAAACAACTTCAGAAACAAACCAGTGTTAAATGAAATGACATTAAGGTCATTTCCTGTAGTAATGGTCTGTAGTCCTGTGGTTTATATTCCAATGTTCTTAAATACAGGGTATCTCAGGGATGCATTACTTTATTGTATGGGACAGACAACTGCAGGCATTTTAGGAGGAGGAGAAGTGGGGAGCAGAGGATAGGTGGGGGAGAGTGAGAGGAAGAAAAAAGAAGAGGGGAGGAAAAAGGAGAAGCAGCAGCAGAGGCAAGAGGATGTCTGTGGCCCATAACACCACATACGAGCATGTGTGTGTGTGTGTGAGTGTGTGTGTGTGTGTGTGTATGACTCCCTTTAGAGAAAAAAAATTGCTGCACCTGTGTAGAGTATATAAGTGTAAACAATATAAACTCCAAGAGCAAACAATCAAATAAACATAACCCCCAAACAATAAAAACAGCCAACCACCCCCAAAAAACTCCTTTACTAGAGTGACATAAATGACTAATAATTGGTATCTTTTTCTTTCATGCCTGCAACATCTCCTTTGTAAAAGGAGTCTTTTGGGGAGCACTGACTTCCTTCTCCAGTAGAAGCCAAGGATGATAAGACCACTTAAGAACCTCCCACTGAAACAAGCAGTACATGTCCCCCATTCATCACAAGTGTATTGCTGGCCTATGAAACAGCCTCAGCTCCTACTTACGCCCTCTGCTATTGAAAACACAGTGTTGGCTTATGATTAATGAATCACTAATCCAAAATCCCAGGACACGCAATATACCAAGCAATTTCTTAAAAAATCAGCATATTTTATACTTTTAATTTGGGGGGGATTAAAGGAAAATTAATTGTGATTTTTTTCTGATGTGAAGAGAGTAGTTTTTTGAAATGGGAACCTAGGGTTTTTTGTTTTGTTTATTTAAAACAGCTGTTTATTGTTTCTTTTAACAGTTTCCTACTAACTTTGACATAGCTCTGTTTTTACTTCATCTGTTTCTCTGAAAAATTTCTTACCCACACATCTCACCCGCTCCCTTTGTTTCCTCCTCCTGAAGAAGGTGTGTGGGTACCAACAGCCACAGAACACAGACACACAAACACACTGACACACCCGGCCCACCCCACGCACATTCTCCCTGCTGGCCTTCCTTTCTGTTTGCTTCCCACCTGATCCAAGGGATCCATTTTCGGGGTTTATTTTATTCCTTTTCTTAAAAAGCATTTATTCTCTTCTGAGAACTGAATATTTCTATGAGTAGGATTTTTAAAACATTTCCTAGAGTTTTGAAGAAAATAAAGGTGTTAATTACTATGAGAAAAAATGTTTAAGAATCTGTAACAGAGCAGAAAAAGATGAAAATGTCACTGTTACAAATGGTTGCATTCATTCAAAGGAAAAACAAGTGTCCCAAGAGACTCAGTGTCCTACTAAACTGACCAAAACTATAATCAAAATTTGTTGCTATCCATCTATAAGAAAAATGTCCTGGGGATGTAATGTACAGGATGGTGATTATGATTAATAATATCGTATTATATATTTGAGAGTTGTTAAGAGAGTAGAGCTTAAAAGTTCTCATCACAAGAAAAAAACAACAACTTGTAACTGTGGGGTGATGGCTGTTAATTAAATTTACTTTGATAAAAATCTTGTCATATATATGTTAAATCATTATATTGCACATCTAAGACGAATGCAACATTATATATCAATTGTATTACAATTAAAAAAAACAAAATAAAGTGCATTGCTGGATTCCTAAACTATCATATATAAATCCAGAAAATGAAATATTGCCTATTTTGCTGACTTCTAATCCTTTTACACTCAAGGAAAATTGGGTTAGCAGTATTCTTCTGCTTACTTATGATTTTTCTATTAAAGTTCATCTTATCATGTGAAGATACCAGGGCCTAGGGAGACCTACTCGTGCTGCAGTGGATAGTACACAGAAAAGATGAGGGAGCAATAATTTTATTTTTCTTAGCCTAATAGGCTACTAACCCAATTTGTTGATGCAGTTTTGTAAAGTATACACAGGCCACTTGAACAAGAGAAATGAAATTAATCACTGAAATCTCAGTCAGGAGAAATGACCTTCAGCTAATGTCCCTTTTGAAAAAGAAAAACTGTAAACGTCTAGAGAATTATAAGCTTGGTGGAGCAGGCACTGCTGTGCTTTCTGAACCCCCAGTGAAGCCTGTGAATGTTACTCAATCCCGCTACAGCGAGGTGGATCGTCTTACTGTTTCCACAGCTGCCAGGGTATTAAATTCTGACTGCATGCAATGCTGTGATCATTGCACTGTGTCTAACTGCAAGTCAAGTGTCGGACAGAGGGCTGGCAGAGGACTTCTCCTTTCTGGAGGCTGTTGGGCTTTGATAAGCCCAAGTCCCCTTGCTCTCCACCAATCTGTCCATCAGACAAAAGGGCTCCTCACTGACCACCACTCACCCCTCCTGAGTTTCCAACATGCACTTCATGTGATTTCCTGTTAGTGCAACTTCTTTAAAAGGGTCATTAATCCTGTCATCTTAAAAATCAAAGGTTTACTTACTGACAGAAAAAAGGAAGCTTTTTTGGAGGGGATGGTTCTCACCACCACCTTAAAACCTTGAATAGGTATTAACTAATAAAAGACAGGGAAATGAAGATAAATGGTTTGCACCTGTTCTTTACCACGCACTGTCCCTTGGCCATAATTTCAGGTATTGTCACTTTAGGATTCCAGATTATGTCATATACTTTGATTCCCATGGAAGGTTAGTATATATCAATCATTTACAAAAAGTAATACCCTAGATAATACCACATTTTTTCAAAATACGCCATTAATTTAGAACTAACCATTTTATGTATTTTAAAAAGTTGCCACATTGTGGTAAATGGTTATAGAAGCTTGTATTCAGTGTTTCTATAGTGGTCCTACTGTGTGTAGGTGAAAATGGTGTTGTTTTTAGCTCAAAGAATCTATAAAACACTTCTTAAAGTGAATTTTTTCTATTGCTTATAAATTAATTTCTTTCAAAAATTAATATTTCCTCAAATAAAACAAATCACATATAATATTTTTACATAAATGTACATATAAAATTTTTCACTTAGTATCTCATTTTTCACAAAAATATATCCTTCCTACCTAATTTTCATTTCCAAAGAACTATGGGAAAACAAGGTTTTGATGTGAGTCTCTGTAAATTGTAAAAATGCTTTTGATTTCTTTCCCAGTAGAAACTGATTGTAGACTATGAAAATACAAATAAGAAACATATTTATGATGAATACATTTTGAAGCAGGAAATACATAAAAATGAAGAGAATAATCATTATTATCATTCTTTCAAAGTTCCAAATCCTCCTAAGGAATACAACCTACCAGATGAACCTTTCAACTTTCTAATAATTAGTTTTATCACAGTTGCAAATTACAGACAGATAAACTTCACAAAACAAAGTAACCCAAGGTAGTATCTGAGTTAGCATACAAATACTTTAAATACAAATTATGTGGAATTCTTTAGCAAACAATTATTATAACATTTGGAGAGAAAACAAGGATTTCAATTGCCATTAGATGTTACATTGAACTTAATGTTATGTAATTTGATGCCATTTTTTTGCAATAATTTCCCTAATTTCACACAACAGTTCTCTGCCACACATTAAAATCAACTGTTCCTTTCTAAAGAAAATAGCAAAAAGTGAATGCATGACCGTGCTTGCTAAAAAAGCACGCGGACAATTCCTGATTGGAACAGTAGTCAGCACTCATAAGTCTCTAGTTCATAGCTTTACTCCAATTTATATAGAGTTGAAAGCACCTTGTCTTACCAAATGTATATTCAAAGAACTCAGAGGGGATTAGGAAGGAATTACGTACAACTGAATTTCAAATGTCTGATAAAAGATAACATATGGTCATTTAGATTTTCCTTGCTGGCAATTTGAAATAAAGATAATAAACCAGTGAACATTTTTTAGTGCTTTTGGTGTGCCAGGCAATGTGTTAAGAATATTACGTGAATTACCTATTTTATTTCTCATAACCATATGGCAATAATATTCCTATCATTCTTATTTCACATAAAAGGAAATTAGTTCTTAGGCTAAGAAATTTCCTTAAGGACATATAGCTATTCTGGAACAGTCTTTCTGATGCCAACATCTTTAATCCTAACCACTACCTTAAACAAAAGTAAAAATAACCACTCAGGTGAACAAAACAATATTTGCAATCACGATAAAAATCAATCTAAAAAGCAGAAGGAATGTTTTCAACATTTTCTCTAGAATTTAAATTTTAGCATTACTGCTGATTCTTCCTTTTATTTCAGATCATTTCCTCACTTCACTTAAATTGGCTTTCACAGATATAAGCTTTGCATTTTATGCTGTAGATCTTACAGATTGGAAACTTTGGGGGATATTATTAAATTTTTTATGTATATAGTTCAAATACATTTACATTATAAATATCACATACACAGAACCTCATTATAGGGTGGGAGAGTACAGGGTGGAAAATCAAGTCCTAATATTTAAGAGGTTGCCTTATTCTTCTCTGGGACTCAGCTCTCACCCCACATCCCAAGTTCCTTTCAGTTTTACACCATCGGCCTTTGTCTTTCTGCCTGGTCCTTCTATCACAGCATCTACAATAAGTCATTCCACTTTGGTTTTACAGATCTGTCTCTTCCTCCAGAGTCCAAATTCCCATAGTAAATAGATAGATTTTTATTCCCCTCTGTGTCTTCCACTGACATTCTAATGCTTACCACAATGAGATATTTTTAAATGTTTTTTTTATTTTTTAAAGAATAACTGAATAAATGAATGATTGAATATTAAATAGTGAATTCTTAATTTGAGGAAAGTTTGAATAGATAACATTGTCAGTTGCTTCTGTAAATATCTAATATTATAGATCAGTGGAGAGAATAGTGCATGCGTGTGTAATGAATTTGTGGCCTAATATTAAGGATATTGTCGACTCTTTGAACGTATTATAAAAAGCATAAAATATACAGAAAAGGGGAAATAATATAATATATGTTAATGTATTCAACATTCAACTTAATAAATAAAGCATTTCCTATGTAACTGAAGATCCCTCTCCCTCCTGCTTTTGCGCAGAACTGACCTCTATCCCTGCATTGCAAGTTTCCCACTACTCTATGTTTCTTTACATTTTATCATACCTTAATATATTTATGAAAATTTATATTTGTATTTATATTTATAACATCATTTCTGCATTAAAAATTTCTATAAAATTTCAAGCTACACATTCTTCTACATTTTTTTCATCCAACGATTTGTGACTTGTCAATGCTTTGTATGTAGCTCTAATTCATGAGATCTAACTTTGAAAAAATTAAAGACAAGATAGTGTAAGGTAAGTCCTTGAGCATTAGAAGAGGCCAGATGAGAGTCTGAGCAGCAGGAGGCAGGGTTCCTCAGCTATGTTTGGGTTGGCTCTTGCATGTGTGAAGCTATGGACTAACACACAGAGGGGTAGTCAACTCCATGAGGGCATGAAGGTCAAAAGGTGAACCACTGGGGATTCAGTGACTTGAAAACAGAGGAACAGAGGTTAATTTTCTCTGTAACTTATAACTTATTGACCCTTGTGCTGAAAATAGTGGCATGTTGGATGGTAATGAGAAATTAATTTAGACAGTGATAAGATATAGATGTGTGTGCCCTTGAGGTTAGTGGGAAGAGTTTGAGTATGATATGTTTGGTAAGCAGAGTAAGTAACTGTATAGGGATCTGAGGGAGAATATTATAATGATTATGAGTAGAATACATTGGAGAGGATTTGGAACCCAGTCAGTCATTAAGAATGCTCATCATGTGAGGGATCAGCCATGGGGAGCATATACTACAATGGTAGCTGTAGCAAGGCAGAAAGGGATAAAACCAAGAGATAATTATATGAAAACTAAGCATAGCATCTTGATTAATCTCCCTCGCAAAATGAGAGAAGAAGAAAACATTAGGGTTAATATTTATATATAAGTGTTCCAAGCCTGAAAGTAGCCATATTTTTTTACATAATATTTACAGAAATTATGTAAATTAAGAAAATTATCCCAATTGATAGAAAAACTTCCTCATTGATGGCTGGAATTTAAGGGAGATGAAAGGCTGGATTGTTTCATCTCTTAATTCTCCTAGGACTTTGTGGAGGTTTCAGAGATTTGTTGGCAGGGAAGAACAAAAGTAAACAAAGAGGAAGGACAGAGAAAAATGTAACAAACTCTATAGAATGATTTAATGTACTCACAGGTAAAATCAAAACACTAGGAAAAATGAGCTCCCACCCCATCCTACCAGCACTGATTCAAATGCTAGCTTACCTGCATTTGCTTTAGTTTTTAACTAATGTATCTGTGGCCAGTTAGTCCAATTCCTTCAAGCATGACATTCTTGAGGTCAAAGTCTCAGGCGTGATACATCTACAGAATAACTAACTTTAGCTCCAACCTGTAGTCACAGCTCATATCCCAAACTTTGACCATTTGTTTTTGTTCATAAGAGTGGACCAGATGAAAGCTTAGTGCTGTGAGAACAACCCCAAAGCACTCTCAAGAGACAGGGATCAGTAACGCCATGTTTACCTATAAAAGATTTGGACTCCTGATTTGCATTATGTATTCTTAGAAAACAAAAACCCAAAACTTGCAATAAAGCATGATGTTAAGTTGAAATCTTCTAAATTAGAAAACTGAAGGAAGGCACTTAAAGATTACAAAATTGTAGCAAGCTAAAAATCATGTTTTCTACATGTAACATGATTAGAACATCTATAGTTAAATACCATAACTGACCATTACAATAAATAAAAGAACAGTTTGTATTAGAAACTTTTTCCAGAAGGTTAGCATGATTTTTTGATATTGAAATTAGAGTTAGGGTTTTACCTTAATTTTCTTTTTAGATTTCATTTATCTTCTCTTTATTTAGATCCACAAAGTCATTAGCATTGCTCAAAGAAACAGGAAGTTGTAATATGATATAGTAAATTGGGATTATTTAAAGATTATTTTCATGCTTGAACACAAAGTAAAATGAATTTTTAAAATATTATATATTGTATTTCTACTTGGAAGCATTGTAAGTTTGTTTCATTTTTGTGGAAGCCATTGCCCTCATGGAATTGTTTTTGCTTTATAATATTTTTCTATATTTCCCTGCATATTTCAATGTCAGCATATTTTCGTAATGCTCTTTATTCTAACTAATCATTTTAGAACATAAAAAATTTCAGTTTTCTATTTAATCTTTTTTTTGCTTTTAAAAAAGAAAAAGCTAAGTGTAATTTTTTTTGGTATTTTCTCTTCTGCAATCAATATACTTATAAGTATCATATTTGTCGTGAAATTGACTTATGAAATTATTCTCCGGTTTTCATGAAGGAATACTTGTTATATTCTTTCTCCTTATCATGGTACCTCTTTATCCCAGCCTCTATTTGACAAAATATTTTCAAATTTCTTTTTATTTTATCACTATTAAGCGACTTTTTTCATATGCTTTTTCTCAAATCTCTAATGAGAGAAGGAAAGCAAACATGGCCTTGATCATGCCTGTGAACCCACTATCTTGTTACCAATGTCACTGTAAATTAAGTTGATCAAAACAATAGTCTGCTTTAACGTGACTGTGGAAATGACAGGTAGAGCACGACGGATTGAGAAAGGAGCTAGTTCTAGGTAAATTAGTGTGGGGATCAGTAAACAAATGTCTACAGCTTTTAAAAATAAATTTTATTTTTAGAATAGTTTTAACTTTACAGAAAAATTGCAAAAATATTAAAATAGCAAAAAATTAAAATTGCAAATATATGAGAGATATTGGAGAGTTCCCATATGCCCTACACTTAATTTTTCCAATTTTTCATGCTTATTAGCATGGTAGATTATAATTAATGAACCAACATTGGTAAATTTTATATTTTATTTAGATTTCTTTACTTTTTAATTAATTTTTTGGTTGTTATTGTTGTTCCAGAACACAGTCTTACAAACTCTACCATTTAATTGTCATGTGTCCTTACATGTTGCTTGGCTGTGATGGTTTGTCACATTTTTTCTCATTTTTGATGACTTTGTCATTTGTGATACATACTGGCCAAATATTTCTTTACACAATATCCAACAATTGGGTTTTGTCTAGTGTTTTTCTCATGATTTGACTGGGGTTGTGGTGTTTGGGAGGAGGACCACAGAGATAAATTGTGATTTTCATCATGTCATATCATGGGTATCAACATGTCCTACTACTGTTGACGTTGACTATGATCGTGTAGCTAAAGTAGGCTCTCAGTTTCTATGGCTGCCATAACAAACTACCACACATTAGGTGCCTTAAACAAGATAAATTTATTATCTCTTAGTTCTGGAGGCTTGAAGTACAAGGTCAAGGTGTCAACCAGTTTAGTTTCTTCTAAGGGTTGTGAAAGAGAATGTTTTATGCCTGTCCTGTAGCTACTGGTGGTTTGCTGGCAATCTTTAGCATTTTTTGGATTACAGGTGCACCACCCCAATCTCTACCTTAATCTTTTCATATGATATAGGAAGGAGAGGCTGGACACTAACACATCCAATATTAAAGGTACTTGTCTCTGCAGTTAGAAACAACAATAGTATATTGCAAGAGAATTTCACAAATTCCCAATACAACACCTTCCTGCCATCTCTTTTGTTATCGTGTGAGGAGTCTGGGTTCCAATCTAAAGAAATCTACCCATTTATCTTTTCCATTCAATTATTTTATTTGAGAAATGAGAAATTTGTTCCCTCTTTCTTACATCACAGCTTTTTCACCAGCACTGTCATTTCTGCTACCATCCTTCTCTAAGTCATAATCATTTCTTTCCTGGAGGACTACAATAGCTTCCCAGCTGGCTTCCCTAATTCTACCTTTGTCTTATGGTCTAGTCCCAACTACCTTGCAAAACAATACCTTTTAAAAATATCTATCAGATCACATCTATTCAAAATCTTCTAATAACTACTCATTTTCACAGATTAAAACCCACTGACCTATAAGTACTTTCATGATGGGCTTCTCCTTTTGCCCTCTGACCACATCTCTGCTACAGTTTCCCTCACTCATGCTCTTCCTTGAGCACCCAGGTGCACTGGTGTTCCAGGAACTTTGCACTTTGTGTTTTGAATGGCTCACTCCAACACCTCCTTCAGGTCTTTGCTCAAACTCACTTTCTCAGTTAGGTCTGTCCTGCCCACACTACTTAAAATTATGACTATATGCTCATCATACAGTCCCTGTACACTTAATTTGCCTAACTTATACCCATAATACTTATCACTTTTTAAAATTAATTTGTTTTGTTTATGCAATTTCAGTTATTCCTAATTTCTCTCCCCTGCCCCTCCTCCACCAGGCCCCATCTTCCACCCTCCTCTGGTCAGTCCTCATATCATTATCATGTCTTTGGGTTATGCATAAATGTCCTTTGGCTAATTCCTTCTCCTTCTTTCATCCAGTCCCCATTTTCACTCTGGACACTGTCAGTTTGTTCTATGTATCAATGCTCCTGTTTCTATTCTGTTTGTTAGTACACTATGTTCATTAGATTCCACATATAAGTGAGATCATATTGTATTTGTCTTTAATTGACTGGCTTATTTGACTTAGCATCATAATCTCCAGGTCCATCTATGCTGTCACAAAAGTTAAAGGGCTTCTTCTTTTTCAACATTGCATAGCATTCAATTGTGTAAATGTACCACAGCTTTTTAATCCACTCATCTACCAATAGACAATTAAGCTGTTTCCAGATCTCAGCTATTGTAAATAGCACTGATATGAACATAAGGGCACATATATATTTTTTTGTATTGGTGTTTTGGGATTTTTAGGATGTATTTCTAAGAGCAGAATTGCTGGGTCAAAAAGGAGTTCCATTTTTAATTTTTTTGAGGATATTCCATTTTTTTCCCCCCACAGTGGCTGCACCAGACTTCATTGCCACCAAGAGTACACTAAGGTCCCTTTTCTCCACATCCTTGCCAACACTTGTTGGTTATTGATTTATTGACAGTAGTCAATCTGACAAGTGTGATGTGATATCTTATTCTGGTTTTAATTTGAAGCTCTCTAATGATTAGTGATGTTCAGCATTTTTTCATGTGTCTACGGGTCACCGGTATGTCTTCTTTGGAGAAGTGTCTATTCAGGTCTTTTGCCCATTTCTTATTGGGGTTGTTTGTCTTCCTGGTGTTGAGTTGTATTAGTTCTCTGTATATTGTAGAGATTAATCCCCTATCAGATGTGTAATTAGCAAAAACATTTTCCCATACAGTGCATTCCTTATTTGTCCTCCTGGTGGCTTCTTTAGCTGCCCCAAAACTTTTTATTTTGATGTAGTCTCATTTGTTTATTTTCTCATTTCTTTTCAATGCCCTACGAGATAATCAGCAAAAATATTTTTGTAAGAGGTATCTGAGATTTTACTGCCTATGTTTTCTTCTAGGGTTTTTATGGTTTCCCAACTTACATTTAAGTCTTCTATCTATTTTGAGTTTATTCTTGTGTATGGTATAAGTTAGTTGTCTTGTTTCATTTCTTTACATGTATTTATCCAGTTTTCCCAGCACCATTTATTAGAGAGACTGTCTTTGCTCCATTGTGTGTTCTTATAATCTTTGTCAAATATCAATTGATCATAAAGGTGTGTTTTTTTTTCTCAACTCTGTATTCTCTTCCATTGATCCAAGAAAATCTCAATTAAACAATCTAGATCTAACCTAAATTAACTAAAGAAACAACAATAAACAAAGCCCAGAGCAGGTAGAAAGAAGTAAATAAGATCTGAGCAGAAATCAATGATATTGAGACTAAAAAAACAATACAGAAGATCAATGAAACCAGGAGCTGATTCTTTGAAAAGAGAAACAAGATTGACAAACCTTTAAGTACACTCATTAAAGGGATAGTGAGAGAGGGAGAAAGAGAGAGAGAGAATCCAAATAAATAAAATCAGAAATGAAAGAGGTGAAATAACAACTGATATCACAGAAATACAAAGAATTGTAACAAATTACTGTGAACAATTATATGCCAAGAAATTGGACAACCTGAGTGAATTGATAACATTTTAGAAACATACAATCTCCTAAAACTGGATCAGGAAGACTCAGAAAACCTGAATAGACCAATGACAACTAGTGAATTTGAAGCAAATAATAAAAAAAATAACAGCACACAAAAGTCCTGGACCAGATGGCTTCACAGGTGAATTTTACCAATCATTCAAAGAACTAATGCATCTCCTTCTCAAACTATTCCAAAAAATTCAAGAGGAGGAAAGACTTCCAAGCTCTTTTGACAAGGATGGTATTATCCTAATTCCAAACCAGATAAAGACACAACAAAGAAAGAAAATTATAGGTCAATATCCCTGATGAATATACACACTAAAATCCTCAACAAAGTATTAGCAAACCAGATCCAGCAACACACCATAATACTTATCACTCTTTAAAATGCAATATATTCATTAATTTTAATACATATTTTTGTAACTTTCCATAAGATTGTGAGTTTCATTAGGTACACATTTAACTTTGTTAAGCTTTCTTGTCTATGACCAATGACTAGACTAATGCCTGATACTTTGTAGACTTTAACCCAATTTTAAAAATAAATTAATTTCCATAATAATGGTAATAATAGTAATGACTAGCATTTCCAATATTTTCTATGTGCTAAATTCTCTTATAGGTTTGTTATACACATTAACACATTTAATCCTAAAAACAAGCCTATAATATAGGTATTATTTTCTCACTTTACAAATTAGGAAACATGCCAAATTCCCAAAACTAATTGGAGGGTTGAAGATTAGTGGTCATTTTCTTATTTATATCATTTTCTATTTTTCAAAAATTTTACATTGAATAGATACTTCTTTTATAACCCATAGAAAAATATTTATAAGTCCAGCTACCCCTTTCATGTTACCTTACTCAGTGATTCTTTACAAGATGCATTTAGCTGAAATCTGTGATTCTTTTTTCTATACTGATTATTAAATTCTTATTTTCTATATATCTTTGTCCCTACAATTAGCTCCTGTAGTTATAACTACTTTTCCATGTAAACCTCACAGATTTTAATACAGCGCTTATTTATTGATGTCTTGAATGAATATCAGCTGATAAATATTTGGATTTGCCCAACTCTGATACGAATGTGCATGTTTGTATGTGTGCCTTTTGAAAGTAAGTTTTTTAAATGAAAGTAAGAGTTATTAATATGTTTGATTCTGTTCTTTTAAATTGAACTACAGTATAATGAAGGCTTTAAGCACACTAAAAATTCCCTAAGCAGTCCCTCAAAACATGTCAACGAAATAATACAGGATAATTATTTTGTTCTATTTTTAAAGATGGCACATAGAGGTTAAGTAATTTTCTTGAAAGCAGAACATTTACATACTGTATTTTTAATTAAGCATCTTAAATTAACTGTGTAATTTACTCCTAAAAATTTTATGAATGTACATGTGGTTCAAAAGTTAGCAACCTGATGATTCAGAAGGCTAACAGCCAACAAATTTGTGGTAAAAAAAAAAAATCACCTACAACCATTACAATCTCTGGTTGCAAAAATGGTCTAGTGCGATGTAATTGTAGTCATTATATAGATTAACCAAATAATGGAGGATAATTAGAAATCAGCACAGCTTAAGGATCAGTAAACTTTGAGTTAGTTAAAATAGTCTTTAAAAATTAAAATTCTGTAGCATATTAATCTCTGAAAATTTAACCAAACTAAATAAAAGATAAATGTTATATTTTATGTTACATGGGTACTTACTAGGGAGTTTGTCTGTCATAGTATTAATTTATGCCTTCATGGTATGCATATGTGTTCATCAAATGAAGCTCATAAATGAGTGTTAGTTTTTGTTAAACAATAAAAACAAAACAATTTAGCAACTGACATAGTTCTTCTTTCTCTCACATGATTACTAAGGGTAAAATAGAAATTAATGAAGAGAAGGACATTAATAACATGACCAAAGTGATATGGCTGTTGAATGCACTGTGCATACATACAGAGAGAAAATTTATTACAGATCTGGTTCCCAAGCTTGCGCATTCTGGGCATCATTCTTTTCACTGAATTTCCACATGCCTTTTGTGGCAGATAGTTTTCAAAATAACGGTCATCAATTCCTTTCTGTCCTGCCTGCCTAAGCTACTTCTCATTTGCCCCGATCCAGCCCTAAAAAGTTGTTTCCTCAGCATACTGTAGTCCAAGTAACATTCTTGATATTACAAGATTAGGTCCAAAGAAGTCTTGTAGCTTCTATCTAGATCTCTTGGGACGATCCCACCTGGAAATCAATTTCCATGTTTTGAGAGGTCAGTGGAAGCCATGTGGAAAGAACATCTGTATCTGCTCTGGTAGACAAAAAAAAAATGAGCTTCTTGGCAACAGTTGGCACCAATGACAACAGTGTGAATCAGCTACCTCAGGTATCTAGCCCAGAAGAGGCTCCAGATCACTCCAGCTCCAGACTCCAATCTATTTTAACATCATGAGGTATCCAAAGTAACGATCAATCAATTGATACTAGTCAGCCTCCAAAACCATGGGAAATCACAAAAAATTGTAGTTTTAAAACACTGAGTTTGGGTGTTTTTCTTTTTTTACAGTAATAAACAACAGTTACAAAATTTAATTTTTCAACAAGAAGTTGGTTACTGCCACCACAAAAACTTAAAGTATCAGTTGTTCTTTGAAACTGAGAGGGGGACACACGCTAGAGGGATCTGAAGGGGGCTGTGGCAGACATGAAGGCACTGAAGTGGCTTCACCCTTTAGGGGTTGGAGAAAATTGACCCATTTTACATAGCAGCAAATTGTTCGGCAACACTGTGGTTTGAGATTAAGTAAAAACTAGAAAACACGTCATAAACCTTGATTAAGATTTCCAGAACCACAAAACTGCAACTATTTTTTGAAAACCATGTATAATAAGGTGCAGATAAAGTGGGAGGGGATAAAAATTATTTGTTCAGTTTCAAGAATTTTGAGAAAAAGGAGCCTGGAAATGTTGGGTCAAAAATTAAACTGTTTCTCTCATTATCACACTGCGCTATAACAAAAAACCTTTCAACATAACAAATGAGCTCAAAACAAAGATCAAATAATAGATGTTGCCAGAAAATTAGGCTTCGGTGTAGCAATATTCTGACAGGGTATGGTTATAAGAACTTTTGTTAAGACCTTATTTTGTTAAATAAGAAATATTTAAGGCAGTGCTTTGTGTGCCATTTCAGTTGGACAAAGACTTCTAAGAATGTTAAATGTATACTTCCTAGACATTTTCAGCCTGGAAGTCTAATTATGATATGTCTTTTAGACTCTCTGTAGTAGACAGAAAGATGTCAAAAATCTCAATAGCACTGTGCCATAGCACCATGATTTTTAGCTCAAACCAGAATGGAGATGTCTCTGAGAAATTCTTGTCTATGTCTTTAGTTAAGTAAATTGAACCCCAATCAGATTTATAAGAAATATTTAACATATTAGAAATAATTGCTTAAAAAAAGGCAGAAGCAGTTCAAAAAGTGAAAGGCTTCAGGGCCCCCAGTATCCCATGATTTCTAGAAAGCAAGATGAACTACTTATCTCCATATGCCAGCCATTTCTTTTGGATGACTTGGATTTCAGAAACAAGGGTCCATAGAATGGATTCAAGAGATACAGAAAAATCATTCCCAGGGAGTAGAGCTGAAGCTAGCCAGGTAACTAGTGATATGTGCTGAGCTGGATTTCAGAATTGCTATAGAATGCTGATGACTATGTGCCACCTGTTTTCTTTTTCACTTTTGAAATGGGAATGTCTGTTGTAATTACTTTACTTCTGCATCATCATTTTATATTGGGGTTGGAAGGGAGGTGGAAGGGGCAGAGAAATGAATCTTTCTAGTTCACAGGTTTTCAGACTGAGAGGACTCATATCTGATGGTCTGGACTCGAACCTAATTTAGATGAGTATTTCCTGACTTTAGGACCAGTGTTGTAATGAGGTGAGTTTCAAGTTCTTGACTGGAGAATAAGTGTACATTGCACGGGGAAGGGACATGAATTATGGCTCCCATAGAGCAACCTGTGGAGTCTGGGAGGTGATCATCAGCAGTTCCTTCCTTTGATATACATGCCTACAGCTCTCCCCATCTAGAGGAACTGAAGCTTGTGATGTACTGACATTAACTATAGAAGCAACGAAACCAAAAATTAGCTCTATTTCTGAGTAGACTGGCTCAACTCTCCAAGCTAATTGCCTGAAGGAATAAGAGAAACGCTCATATTCAGATTAAATGCTATTTACCTCAGTCTTGACAGATCTAAAGGCAACATATGGAATTCAATGGATAATTACAAGACACTGAAAAAGTAAGAAGAATCACCCTATTGTCAAGTGAAACATAATCAACAGGATGAGATTCACACATGACTCAAAAGTTATAACTCATAGATGATTATAATGTTAGGACTTTAATAGAACTGTGATTAACACATTTAGAGATCTAGTAGAAAAGGAATACAATATGTATGCACAGATGGTTAAGTTCAGCAGAGAGATGCAAATACAAGAAGGAGCCTAAAGGAAGTACTAGAAAAAAACCCACAACACTGTCTCAGAGGTAAAGATTATTTTAATGTACTAATTAATAACCTTGACCTAGTTGAACAGTCATTGCACCTGCAGATAGCTGAGGAGAAATAACCAAAACTGAAACACAAAGAAAAAAAATAAAAGAATGAAATAAATATAACAGAAAACCTAAAAGCTGTAGGATGATACCAGATAGACTAACACATATATAATTTGTTTTTTCCAAAAGAGAAAAAATAGAGAATGAGGCAGATAAAATATGTGAGGCAATAATGGCTGAGACTTCTCCAAACATGATAAAATATGACACACCATGGATTCAAGAAGCTAAGAGAATCCCATTTAAGATAAATAGCAGCACTACAAAAAGAAGAATCTAGACATTTAAGAATAAGACTATCAAAAATAAAAGCAAAAGTGCAGAGAACATTTTGAAAGAGCCAGAGAAAAATAACATATAATAAACATAGAAAAAAAGATAAGAATTACAGCAGACTTCCTGTCAGAAACTACATAAACTGAATGACAATAAAGTGATATTTTATTAGAACTGAAATAAATGTCAACCAATAATTCCATATCCAGTTGAAAGTTCTTTCAAAAAATGGTAACAGATTACCAATTTTCTCCATAGAGAGAGAGAAACAAATTCTTTTCTGGCAGGCCTACTCTATAAGATATGATCTTCATGCAGAATAAATATGATACCAGAAAGACTTCTATCTACACAAAAAAATTAAATTGCATGAAGAATAGTAAAAATGAAGGTATATGTATATGTACAACTATATATCACTTTGCACTACTTTAGATCCTTTTGTCTTATCCTTTCTTCTCTTTTAAGAACACCAAATGGCATCATGGTGGGAGAAGCCCCTGGATGAATGTTCTTATTTCCTTCCTAGTATACATGACAATAACGAATTATAGAACTAGTCTAAGCAGTCCTTTATTTGAATTCTTGGAAGAGAGTAGAGCAGTCAGCCATATTTAATGCAAGTGGTAACAAGTTTGATAATATGTCCTAAAAAGCCTTTCTTCCTTTCTCCATTCTCCCTTTCATCATTTATGAAAACTGAGATTGTACTTCTTAAAGGAAAAATAGTACAGGGTAGGGCAAAAGTAGGTTTACAATTGTGAGTACATGAAACAGAGTTTGTTCTTTATTATTATTTTATTAATGATTGTATCTTTTTTCCCAGAAACAACTATAAACGTGCTTTTGCCACACCCTGTATGTGTTTTCTACTAATCTCTGCTGTCTGTGGAACCTGGGACATTGGGCTGCCATCAGATATTTGTACATGGATGTAAGCGAGTTTTTTCCACATTTCTGCTCCCTAACATTAGGTCAGCTTTTCTCTTGGTTGCAGGATGCTGTGGACCCCAGTTTCATGACAACATCTCGATCAGGAAAAGTTTTGTCAGTGTGGAAAACCTTTCCCAAATGACGTCCAGCAGAGTTTCCCTCATGCGACACTGGAAGAGCGCTGTTGCATGCCAGGTGTAAAATGACCGCTGGAAAGGAGACAGACGACTGTGACCCATGCAGACAAATAATGATTCATTCTTGGGCCTGAAAACAGTAACCATCTCCCATGGCAAATATGAAGGACATAGGTGAACGCTGAAAAAATGGAGTTTATTAGTTAGGAAGGAGGGATATGTATTCTACAGAATTTAGTTAGGCAGTTGCTTCCCCCACTAATGCCCCAATTCTCTAAGAGTTACTTCAAAATCCCTCTTGAAGGTTGACAGGGAATCAAACATAGACAAAATAAGCAGGGATTTCTTAAGTTAGAGACTAACTTACAAGGGGGCATCCCCAAAAAACTGAAATTTATTTATAAAAATTGTGTAGTTTTTCTTACATGTTTAAACTTTAGTCACCTTCAAAGTACTCTTTATTTGATGCAATATACATCCACTGAGTTTTTTCCATTGCTCAAAACAGTTTTTGAATTTGTCAGTTTTGATGCTTTTAAGTGCTTCTGCCATTTTTTGTTTCACTTCTTCCACATTGGCAAAACATTTCCCTCTGAGAACTTTTTCATCTAGGGAAACAAAAACAAAGAGTTGCTCAGGGTGAGATGGAGTGAATAGGGAGTGTGGTGCATGGGGGTCATGTTGTTTTTGGTCAAAAACTGCTGAACACTCAGCGCCCTGTGGGCAGGTGCACTCATAAATACCCCATCATGAAATGGACAAACTGTTGAAAGAGTCTTCAAAAAATTCACTGAAGCCAAACATAGCCTCTCATAACAAAGTCAGTTGATACACCAATACAGATGGGTTCCTAGAACACTCACCTAGTGGGGAAGACTGTACTACAAGTGGCCTGTCCTCCAGAGGATAATTCTGGGTTTTTTGGGGTCCTCCTTCATGTATATCACACAAAACCACCCATCCCCTAAATAAGCAATCAGGCCATTTGAATTTTGTAGTATGTATTGGGAAGAAGCAAAGCTTCCTTGGCAGTAACCATGTGTCTCAAAATGAACACTTAGCAAATTTGGAGGTAAAGACTGATGATGTGTATCCTAAAAGAGGGATGGTAAATCAAGACTGAATAGAATGAAACACAGTGTGAAAGGCAAATAATAAAATAAGGTAGAGCTGCACAGTTAAAGAAGAGGGATTCAAATTAAATCAGAGTAACTTTATGCAGTTTTTAACACTTCTTTAGGAATAGAAATGGACATTAGAAACATGAAGACACTTAAGAGTTGCTAACCTAATCATGTCCAGATTTGCTCTATAGTCAATATAATCCTATTTACTAGTAGGTTCAGGCATATTTCTCTCTCTTTCCTTCTCTTTTTTCTCATTGTCATTCTCTCTCTCTCTCTCACCTTTCCTCTCTCTCCCTTTCTCCTCTCATGCATACACACACACACACACACACACAGACATACACTATGAAATCTGGAATTATATCTGGTAGATATGTGGACTGAGTAGAAATACTTTAACATTTTTATTAAAAATTGTTACTCCCTTACACAATATTGCATTAACAAGGCATATATTCTATCTCGGGGTTTATAAGCACAACAATACCTTCCTTTTCCATAGCAACCACTACAATTGCATAGTGTGCTATATTTGGTTTTCTGGGTATAGACACATTGCTACATCCTATAAACATGCTATTAATAACTACTTGTGATCCATTTATTTCTCTGACAAGAGTCTTATTTTTTTTCCTTTCCATTGACCAAAATTTCTCACTGTTTAATTTTCATTAAACTTCTATTCATCTGCATTGTTCACTTATTTGTCTTACTTCAATTGTTTTAAAATTTGACAGGTTAAAAATTCATTGCAGAATTGAAGTTAATACCTCAAAAAAGGGCATGACTTTAGAATTCATACTTTTATTACAATAATATCTTATACTTTAATGTGTCTAAATATACAAGCAACTTATTCATAAATGGAAATGTTTTAAAAGGGTAAAATAACCAAGGCTTTGAAATTCTCCCCATATTAAATGACAAAATGTAATTAACTTAATATCATCATTCTTCCTAAAACTTTTATGCAATGCCTTGTTGTCATTTATTTTCTTCACAAAAATGAATATTTTGGACATTTAATTATAAAACTTCTGTAGATTTTACTTAAACAAGAGTCACCTTACGATTGGCTCAATCATTGAGATTAAATCTATATTATGATTCTCAGATGAAATGTTTAGGAAGGAAATTTATATTAACAACCTCAGGATTATTAGTCATTGTTATATATACATATACATATACATATACAGTTTTGTTATATGCCATTCCTAACAATAATCTTATTTTATGTAATCAATAATTAATAGATAATACATTAGAATGTATTATCCAGGAGAGTGTTTGATAATATAAAGCTCTTATGCCTCAATACTTAAAGAATAAATGGATTTATGGATAAATAACAGATAAATTGGTGCATCTTCCAATTATTGGGTACTGTGTACTATAACTAGCATATGTGCAGTAAAAATCTTTGCTATTAAAAAAGGAACAAACAAAACAAGTCCACTTTCTGCCCGTTACCAGGGTAGCTCGATTAGCTTTACATAGCTAGGTAGCAAAGTAAAAGTATCTTTTTGCTTTCATTGACTCCCATGAATATTTTGTTATGAGGTGTAGTCTAAAATTTCCAAGATTTCTTCCTGTCTGAACCATATATATATAGCTTCTCTTTTATTTTTTTATTTTTCATATAATCACATCATATTATCCTTGATATTTCACCCTTCTGCCCCTGTACTATGATGGTTAGGCAGCCCATGCTGAAGCAAATCTATTCACGTCAACTTGTCTATGGAGACAGTGGACAGGATGGACAGAATCTGCATAAACTTATTCAAGATCTGTACTAGCCGACCCTACAATCATCCTTTAGGGTTTGCTTTTTTTTTTTTTTTAAATCATTATACCTTGTTTCTTGAAGGCAAAAAATGGCTTTAATAACTGTTTTAATGAAGTATCTACATATTTTATTGGGAAAAAAAATGTCCCTTTGGTAGAATTCTTTAGGAATGTCCTGCTGCCCAGTGGAGATTCCCACTGACTTCAAAAATTTCTGGTAGGACCATTAATTATAAGATCATTACTCATAAATATTTTCCATCTATAGTAAATATCTTCAATTATGATAGACTTATTTAGTAATTTTTTTCTCTACAATAAATTTTAAGCTGAATGTAATGGTAAATGTATAATTAAATTTGAATTCAGATATAATTTAATGATGTTTTGTAAATACAAAAATTTCAAAATATTACAGGTACCAGTGAAGTTCATGTTTTATACCTTTCATCTTAGAGAAGCAGCCATACAACTATTGAATTTGTATCAATATTGCATCAAATGAGCAACCTGTCTCATGAATACACATTTATGTGCATATTGTACATGTTAGTAAAACATATTGGCATCTAATTTGTACACAACTAAGCATCTTTACTGTCAAGCTTACCTACACTAAGATAAAAGAAAAAAAAAATCCTTTCAGTTCAGTACGTTTAAATCCATCTGGTGGCAAAGAGAAGTGAATTGGCAATCAGTGGATTAAGAGGAAGAGACGCTATATTCCAGTGCACCGAGCCAAGGCATCATTTTATTATTTCCTTAAATGTAAGGGCTGAATAACTTATTTCATTAAAAATGATGGTGCAGTGAGTTTAGAGTCTCTTTGCATATTACTTCTGCATCTTTGAATTAACATTTGATGTACTCCCTTTAGTCAATTTGTGCATGTGCACAGAGTTTCATTAGATCTACAGCAAGCTGCTGCCAGAAACCCAAAAGTCAAAGGCTAGAGCCTTCTCAGATGGTTTAGAAGAAATCTTTAAGATTAATAAAATGTTAGTTGAGCCCTCTGGATTTAAGAGTTAAAGATGAAAGAAAAGATAAGAAAAGAAAAAGAAAATATTCGCAGTCAGGTTCTGTGGTGAGCTTCCTGGGCCAATTAAGTACGGCTCCAGTGTGGAACAGTCAAAGCCTGGAAAGTCACTAAAAGTGCATCAACTTTAAATACAAAAGCAGTCCTGGGAAGCCCTGGTGACTTTCTAAAACACCTTGTTTGAAAACAAACAAAAAGTAATACAAAGGAAGTGTTACCATGGCCAAGAGTAAACAGTTTTAAAAATATATTGTTTCAGTGGAAATATAGTGATATCCATTGGCCTCGAGTCTAGACTTTGCTTGCTTGAAGAGTCCAGCTGTTTCTTAGGGAAAATGGCCTTCCCTGCCTTGGGTGCCCCATGCAGACACTGGGCAAACGGCCCTGGCTGAGTGCTTACCATTGGCAGCTAAGGTGACTGTAAACACGTTGGCTTCCTTCTTACCTGTGAAAAATAGGCTTCTTCAAGCGTATTTCTTATAGTGCATGTGCCTACTTAACTACTTGAAGCACTAAATAGGAAAAATTAAAATAACTAGTCTTCTAGATTACAAAATAAATAAATCTATAGTTGCCACTGCTAAGACGCAGCTTCCCTGAAGGTGGCTTTCTTTCAGGAAGCTTGCTTTAGCTCTTTTCCAGTACAGTGGAGGCTAGGATTCATAGTTTCTGTTTAAAACAATGCAATCCCACAAATTCAGTAGTTTTGCTTTTCTAAAAGTTTACTGAACTGATTAGCATAGTAAAGATACTGCCCTAAAGGGTATATGCAATGCTTACAGCTTGACTGTGGTTAAATTCACCATTAAAGCACACACACAGATATGCACTCCAAACCTCCATTCTTTATATTTTAATTTGTTAAACAAAAACTTTGTCTAATTTCTATCATTTGCTACCAGGAAATGCACCACACAAGTGCTTAAGTCATTTAGACCGATTAAAGCAGGAGGACATGAGGGAGAAGAGTAAAAAGTCAGATTGTGCTGAATTCTTAGAGTAACCAAGAAAAATCAAACTCCTCAAAATGACCATCTCAGCTTTTCAAGAATGGGAGTGGGCACATTGCAGAAAGTAGCTCTGCAAGAAGCTAAATTTGGGTCCTTTCTCTGAACTGATATTCATCCAGGAATAATGAGCTAGCTTGCAAATTTAGGAAACGTCAGAATGTGTTCCGAATTTAAAAAATAATAATAACATAATGAAATTTGGCATACAATGTACTCTAGGATGTTGATAATTAGATTATGAAGTTTTTACATTTTACATGAAGAATTGGATTATTGAAAGTAACTAGTAATCACCAATACAAACATCTTGAAATTGCAACTAAGCCTATCTATTTTTTAAAAATCTGAACTTTTTCAAGTAAGAGCTCCCCTTAATGTAATTGGATATTTTAGCTCTTTCAGTCTGTTAAAGTACGTTTCTTATCTTTTCATAACCCTTTTTGGAGGTGGCGGGAACAAAAGGATTATGTGGACTTTTGAAAGAATCTGGAAAAACACAACAGATCTAAAATCCTTTCATTTACATCTTTGTAAATCTCTAGCCTGGACAGGACCAAGAAGTACTGCAGCTCTTCTTGCTTGTAAAGAAGTCCTAGTGAACTAATCTGCCAAGTGTAGCATAAAAAGGCAGGAGCAAAACCAGGTTCTCACTTCACCCTCACGCTGTTGGATGCCATTGAAAGAAATTAATCTGAGCAGATTTAGGACTGAGGGCTTTCTGTCCATATGGATTGGCAGTTGGCGAGACCTCACCATTAACGGTGCACAATTAATAAATAATATGTCTCTGTTTGCTACGGTAGCTGTTCAAGCATTAAAAAGCTTATAAAAAGATTGCTTGGACAAAAACCCCACATATGGGCAAGGTCTTGATCCATGCTGGGTATCTTCCATTCAGGAATCCCATTTGCATTTTGCATGGTACATCGCCCCTCAAACACCAATTGGTTATTCATTTCTCCAAGAGAAACAAGATGAGTTGGGTACATGTATTAATAATTCTTATAAATAAATAGCATTACAAATAAAAAAAAGAAAAATCAGACCCTATAATGTTACTGTTTCAGCATGCAGGCCGAGATTGGGATTTAAGCAACTACGCACGCAGGGTAAGGCTGTGACTTCACAGAGCACTCATACTCTCTCACACGATAAATGGCTCTAACATACCCCTACAGTTCTGATTTCAGAAGCAAATTAAATTTCAAAATTAAAACAAATTTAATTTTAAGTATTTCTTTTATAGCACCTATCAATGGCAGATCTTACCAAGAAAAACTGTAGGATCTATGATCCTAAGAGATTTTTGACCTGATTTACACCCTGGGACTAAAAAGATGAAGACACCAACTGATGAAGGCTTCTGCTAAAATATCTCATCCGGTATAATTCTAAATCAGGGCTCAGGACTGCTCTGTGTTTGCAAGATCTTAGTCCAAATTATATCAAATCCAATCTATAAACTGATACATTTCAAATATTTTTATTTGGCATTGATAGCAGCTGATGTTTAAAAAGGTACCTGATCAACCCTGTTCAGGTGGCTCAATAGGTTGGAGTGTTGGTGTGTACACCAAAGGGTTGTGGGTCCCATCCCCGGTTAAGGAAAATACCTAGGCTGCGGGTTTGATTCCCAGTCAGAACGCATACAGAAGGCAATCAATCGATATTTCTCTCACACATAGATGTTTCTCTCTCACTAAAACCAATAAAACCATATCCTCAGGTGAGAATTAAAAAAAAAAAAGTAATCTGACCACCTTGCAGTAA
The DNA here is from genome assembly GCA_004026545.1 of Mormoops blainvillei. Classification (NCBI taxonomy): domain Eukaryota; kingdom Metazoa; phylum Chordata; class Mammalia; order Chiroptera; family Mormoopidae; genus Mormoops; species Mormoops blainvillei. The sequence continues at coordinate 177,274 of PVJD01001254.1, read as the reverse complement.
GAGTAACTTTGTAAGTGAACTGAAATGGAAATGAACACACCTGAACCCTATGTTTCCAAAGGTTGGCTCACATGTCATGCTCATACGTAGACATTATAGAACATGGAATTATAAGGACCTTGTCACTTTCTCTGTCTTTTTGTAATTTTTCAAGGTGAGAATACATGCCTGAATTCCCTTTTTCTTTTTCATTAAATTTTTTTTTTTAATTTTAAGGAAACTCTTGCTCTATTACAAGTAAAACTTTCCAGGAAAGTCTCTATGACATTGCTGTTACGTGAGTGACATTTGCAAATATTGAATATAATTCAGTTTCCTTTGAAATTGGTCACAGTGTTTCTACAAGAAATTTCAGTTTAACAGGTAGGTTGTCATGAATCTGCAGATAAACCAGTCAGGTTATTTTGATGTACTAAGTAAAGTCCCCATATTCTCTTACATTCTTTATTGTATTACTGCATAATACACTCAGTTAAGGTTAGCTGTTAAACATATATTTAAAGGTAGTATATCATATTCCTTTCAAAATTAGTGCAACAATTTCATTATTTTGTTTCACTTATTAAATTTATTTATTGCCAAAAATGTGGGCAAATGAACAAACACATCCATTAAAAGAGAAAAAAATAACCCTATAGTTCTTTTTCTGGAATAACACTTCCTGGTCCTTTAGCAAGCAATTATTAAAATAATCACTGCAGTCAGTCCCTTAGAAATTACATGGTTACATGCAAACAGGCTTTGTCCAGAATGTTTAAATGCAGATTTCTAGGAGTTACTTTATTTCAACTGGGATTGGGAGAAACTACGTTTTATATTGTAACCATGGTAAAATGTGGCATGTTAGAAATCCTGTCAATCATTGATTTACTGTTTAACTGTAGGAAAACACTTTTAAACAACACCCCCAGGACTGGCAGAAGCTCTTCTTTATTGTCAAGGTGTCCAAATACTACATCAGGTAGCCGCTGACCTTAAAAGTGATTTATGATTTTAAAAACCCAACTAAAAATTAGTTTAGTATTACCATTTTTAAAACTAAATGAAAAGATCTTTTAAATTATATGTATTTTTTCTGGTCTATGCAATACAACCCACAACAGAGCAGTTAGCTCATAAAAAGAACACACATTATGAGAATGTTCTAAATTTTCACATTTTGTTTATATTTTATTGCTTTTACTTGAGTTAACATGTGGCATATTTTTACAAAGCCTGATTGTTCACATATTTAATTTCTATGCTCATAAAAGCCATATATTTTTAATACAATCCAACCAGCAGGAAACAATCAGACTCTACTAAATATTTTAATATTAGCCTGAAGTAGTGAAGTGAAATATAAAAGGGAAAGTGGTTTTAGAGCCTGTGACATTTCACACTATTCCATCAGTAATAAAGATATATAAATCAACTTTTCTGGAAGGTAATTTGGGAATTTTAAAATCCTAATACCAATGCTATGGAATAATTAAAGAAACATGATACATAAAGTCAACAATGAACATAACACAGTATATTTCTTTTTTTTTTCTAACCCCTTTTCATTATTAATGCAAGAAAATTTTATTTTAAAAAACAATACATTTATTACACAAACAGGAATTCTGGTGGCTTGTTAATTGGAATCCTGCATTGTTCTTATACCTAATATGCTGCCATATAAAATTGCTGATAAATTTATTGAGTCCTAAATTTTAGGCATTTTTGAGAAATCACATTTCTGTTTATAAAAGCACTAGTTTTACATCCTCCTTTTTCTCCTACTTGAAAATTATATGATTTTTAAGTTGTAGTTGTGTAATCATCCCAATTATGCATCGAGTTGAGGGATACTGATTTCTGTTATACTTTGAAGGAGGGTCGATGCAAGGAAACTGGGAAGGAGGAAACAGTCAAATAAAAAAAAATTCCCAGAAAGTCACACTTAAGATCTTTAACTCCAACTTTGAGGGACACAAAAGAGCATAAATAATTTTTTTTTAATGAAGGAGAATCATCTAAGTGGACTCCTCAAATGCTCCTTTCTCATATTAGTCCACAAAAAAGTCAGCAGTAGACATTTTGCATACAGTCCTTATGAAGGATATTTTGGGAATATATACACATTGAAGAAGTCTCATCTCCTAAAGTTATTGTATGGAATTGGTTTGTGCCATAAGAACATATAAACATTAAAAAAGTCATTTCTAATAGAAACCAGGTAATATTTGAGATGTGCAGTTAAAAATCTTTAAAGTATGGAAAATTAAGAAGCCAAAGAACTGGTGTGTGCAGCCCATGGACATGGACTAAGAGGTGTGGAGATGATGAAATGGGGTGCAGGGTGGAGGGGATAAAGGGGAGAAAAATGGGACAACTGTAATAGCATACTCAATAAAATATACCCGAAAAAGAAAACACATGGAAATGTTAAGAACAGAGATATCCTTTAACCCAGCAATTCCTCATCACAGATTCATCTAAAAAAAAACCAAAAAACTTTAAAGTCAAATTTTTGAGCAATGTCAGAAAGCAAATATTTCAGTTAGGCTCAGTCCTTTTAATGGGTAGAGCCTGTGTGGAGTGGATAAGGGACCAGAGATACAGAGATACTTGGCAGAGGACAGAATGGAAGTTTCTATCATGAATTTAGAGAGAGGAGTATTTGATAATTACCACTCTGCTTTTAAAGTTTTCAGTGTCTCCCTAAATTCCTAGATATAACATATTTAACTTCTGACATTCAACTCCTTACTTCTCTAAGGACTCACCACGTTCCAAACATGCCCTGTGCTCTCACCTTACTTTTACCACTTAAATCAGTGTGAGTAGCCTCTGCAGCTTTGCACATGTTCTGTTCCATGTTTGAAATGCTCTTTACCCCCGAGTTTATCAACAGAACTTCCACTCACCTTTGAGAGTTACTTAACATGTCACTGATTTGGGTCAGAAATCTTGTCTGACCCACTTTAGATAGTCATCCTTTGTGTCACCGTTACGATGTAATTCATTTTTTAAAAATAAATGAATAAATAATGGAAGAATATTTGCTTAGGTATTACAGGTTAGGGAGATCACCAAATAAACATAAGAAAATAAGACCTTTTCAAATAGAACAGTATGTTTCAGTACTGTATTTATTTTACACTGCTAAGGGCATTCTTTGGGGGGTACCATGGAAGAAATACTAGATGATAGATGGGAAAAGAGATTAAAATAAGAGTTAAGATAATCTGTGTATTTGAACCCATTTGCTTGCTTTAAAAAAAATAGCACAGAAGATATCTTATTTTCTCAAATACTTTAGTCAACTGAACTGTATTTTTCTCTGCATATCTCTGTTTTGGCTGCGCCACTTATTCCATTATTATAAAGGTTATCTATTCTGAGCTTTCTATCTACTCACTCAGGCACATGCATCTAAGGGTCATTCTGCTAATGGTCTTTGAGATGACAGGAAAAATAACTTGCTTCTTTAGCTAACACTACAAAGTTGTGAGGCTCCCAGTCACACAGTGCATACATATATAACTTCTTCACAATAATGGCTAAAAATTACTGAGCTCTCACTTTGTGCCAAGCACTGATATAGATACTTTACATGTACTAATTTCTTTAATCTCTACAATTTATGAAGCAAGGAGTATTTTATGTACATTTTGTAGATAAGGAAACTGAATCACAAGCAGTTGCTTCAGATCATTTTGCTAATTGAGCATTTGAGAAAAATAAAGCAATAGAAATGTATCTCAGAAAGTATGATACATTTTGTCACAAATACACAACACAAGTTCTTAGTGAATTCTTCCATATTTATATATTCTTTTAGATATTTCTGAAATAACTAATCCTATTTCTGAATTCAATTCTAATGTCAATTGAATGATTGCCACATACATTATGGGGAAAAAGAATAAAAAATCAAACATTCTTTCTAATTTTAACAAATATGTAGATATAAATCCATGCCCTTTCACCATAGTCCTAAAGGAAAACTTTCTATAGTTCAAGAAAGCAAGAAAAATATTATTAATTAAATTTTAATTAATACTAATATTGAAACCATATTTTTAGCTACACTTAAAAGCATATTGAGACTTTTTTGTATAGCCAATATATATCATTTATTTATTGCTCTTTTGTACATTGTGGAGCTTAATTATTACAAAAATTTTAAATGTTAATAGTTATATTATTTTGAACACTATTATATATTATATATATTTACATTGGGAGCCCTAATATGGTCCCTGGGCTTTCATTCTAAGTATAAAACTGCTAGCTGGACCTCTCCAGGGATCCCCAACCATTACCTAATTTTCAATTATCAAAAAAAAGTTCACTATCATTACCCAAATATAGTTCATATCTCAGGTCACTTTGTTTTTATCATTGACATAGTAATTCTCCCCAAATCCCAGCTTGAAACCTTGGAGCCATGCCTGACTTCATTCTCCACCATTCTCTCTACACACATTAAATCTCCATGCCTTTTCTCTCTTTTTTCTGCATTCCTTTTCTTTCTCACCAGATCCTACCACAGCAGCAGACAGCACTGTAAAAAATGCGCATTGATCCTCCTGAAAAACTGCTTTGACATATCTGTTCCTTAAACACTTTAAAGAAATATGGCCAAATAAATGATATCTCTTTATTTAGTCTGCTTTGGGTATTAGCATTTTGGCCATTTCTTGGCTCTCTAAATATATCCTTGTCTATACTCTCCTCACAATTATCTTTCTGTTCATCAGCTGTGTGTGTGTGTGTCAGCCTGTGTGTGGATGCCAGTACCAGTGATCACCAGTTGTCCAGACACCAAAAAATTATGCTTTCAGAATCTTGATGTCCATTCCATACGTAGAGCAATCAAGCGGCCCTATGTGTGCTGCTCACGTCAGAAGCCCTTTTTTCTTCCATTCCATATTGTTTTTGGATATTTTATTGAGTACACTATTACAGTTGTCTCATTTTTCCACCCTTTATCTCCTCCACCCTGCACTCCATCCCGTCATCTTCACACCGTATTCCATGTCCATGGGCTGCACACACCCGTTCTTTGGCTTCCTAATTTCCCACACTACTCCCAGCCTCCCCCTGACAACTTTCTTTTTTTGGTCAAAATTTTCCCACCACCACTTTCTTCCATTCCATCTTAATTGCATTTGCAGTTTTCACAATTTTTTTTCTTTTTCTTTTGGTTGTCTGAAGTGCCCTCCCTCTCCTTTCAGTCCCTTGAGAATCATTTTGTTCTCAGGGCTTACCTGGAGCCCCCACACTCCACAGGACCCTCACAGCCATGCTATCACATCTTAGCTCCTTTCCCACTTATTACTTGTGTTATTCATTGGGCTCTACGTATGTCTCTCTCTACTTAAATTTGTGTTTCTACATGAATATCCTATCCCCTCAACTGGGCTACAGAGATTTAAAAGAAGGATTAAAATGATCTATTTAGCGTTTTATCTTATATTTTTATTCATAATAACAATTGTTACTGAACAAAGTGGAATTCAGCTGCCTGCCTTTAGTACAAGCATAACACAAAAATCTGTGGAGAAGGAAAAAGGTTTTTATTAAAATGTTGCCCAGTTTGGGGGGGTCTGCTGCCTTACTGGCTGCAAGCCAGTTTCTTCTGCAAAGCACAGAAAGAAGCCAGTCACCCCCAGTACCAGAGTCAGTGTCTAGACACCCCACTCCGTCCTTATCTGTCCTCCTGAGGCCCAAGGCTGTTGCAAGAATGGGCCTCTGACTCTTCAGGTCTTTCTCCCTGGAGTGCACACTTGTGCGGTTGGCATCACCACTGCCTTGCTGAAGCTTCCTTCCTTTCTCCCGACGGCTGTGCACTGCCAGATCACTGCAGCTGGTTCTGCAAGGGGCTCTGTCTGTGGGGCCTCAGCGTCCAAACCTGCTTGCCCCCTCAGGGCTGGTGAACGTTCCCAGCCAGCATATCTGTTTCCTGCTCTCACAGTGTGAGAACGGGAGGGGTCCAGGACCCAGACCGGGCAGCATGGAGCTGCAGCCTCCTTGCAGGGTGCTACTGATGAGGTGCGCGGTGCAGCCCTCATCTGGGTGAGGAAGGGGAACACAAAAAATGGCCGAGGCTCCGTATCCTTTGTTTAAGTCTTTTGCCCCCTAATCTTGCTGCTGTGGGAACATCCAACTTGCCTGCCAGTTCAGACCTGGCATCTATCAGGAGCATCAGCCTGCACAGTGTCTGCTCCTCCTCCTGCTGCCATGATCCAGAAGAGGGTAGTGGTACACAGCGTCTCTACCTGGGGTGGGGCGTCACAAGTTGGTCTGTTCACCCTCACCTTGGGGTACAAAATCAAGAGCCTGCTGGGCTTCAGTCTTCCACCTAAGCATTTCCTGCAACTCCTCCCTCACTTTGGGGAGTGCAATCTTTTGCACCGCCTCAGGGATCGCTCCCCTACTCTCCACCTATCGCTCAAGCTCTCCCCTGTTAGACTGTGATTGATGGAAAGCTTTGTTTAGGGATATGATTTCCAGTTATTTTAATGGGTGTTCTCCTATATTACAGTTTCTGTAAAGGCACAGCATGCTAAATGAAATTTGGATTGTAGAAGTTCTCCAGATGTGTTATCTGTAGTCACTCACTAACAATGCTCCTTACTTATAATTGTTGTGTACTCCATAGGACCTCTCCATTCTGCCTTAGTATTAGTGCTAATTTTATTTCTATCCTCACCTAAGGATATGTTTATTGATTTTAGAGAGAGAGGCAGGGAGGAGGGGTGGGAGACAGACAGACAGGCAGACATATCAATCAGTTCTCTATCATATACACTTAACTGGGCATTGAACACAAAAGCCAGGTATGTGCCCCAACCTGGAATGGAACCTGCAACCTGTTGGTGTACAGGACGATGCTCCAACCAACCCAGCCACCTGACCAAGGGAGTGCTGATTTTTTTCTTACCTAGATTTTAGGATTGGTTTTCTGCCTTCAAACCTTTTCTTCTCCAATGTGTTTGTTTATTGAATATTATTTAGTGCACATGGTATGTCTTTCTTTATCTAACTATCAAAGTTATTTTTTCCTAAACTGTAATGTTTGCTCAGTTTACATCATGTTTAACATAAAAATTCTTCAATGACTTCCAATTTTAAATAGAAAATAGTCCTAACTGCTTTGGTGTGCATTTCCCTGACGTTGACATTTCCTTTTACACCTCTGTAATGGGAAGATTCAAACACATATTTTGCTGACCCTTGTATGCCAGAGGCACTTGAAGACTTTCTGCTTTGCTAATTACAGTTTCTCATCCAAAAACCTTACTAAACTTTCTATGCTTCACTCCACAGTTACTTTTGTTGAGTTACCTTCTTTTTTGCCAAATTAAATGCTTGCCCTACTATGGTAACACTTACTTCTCTCACATGCGTTTTATAGTCATGCACACATGCATGTTACTTTTCCAGTATTAAATTGTAATACTCTGGAGGTCAGTGGCTGTGTACAATGTCTTTGTACCCTCATCAAGGCTCCATCATTATAGAGCAGTAGGCATGCAATGTGTATATACTAATTTATTGTTTACCATTTAATATAGGGTTCTATTTTTCCATTTGGGGTTCTGATACAGAATATCTCAATTTCATATTCACCTAGAAAGGGAACAAGGATACCTTCTATTTGAACTGAAGAATGTTTCTGTTAACTAGATCATTCAGTTCTTTCTCATTGTCATGTCTTCTCTCACTAATGTTTTTTAAAGCAATACAGTTTGGTAGTGCTTAGTTGGCAATCTGGCTTTAGCTGACTGTTGAAATACAGTCAGCTCATGAGAATTTTTAAAGTTGGTTCTTGGGAGACGTAATACGCAATTCCATGAGACCTTAGAGTCATCAAAGACTATTTCTAAGAGCGATAGGATTCTTCAAGTTTTAATGGGTTTGTATAAGAGGTAAAGTGTATATATTTACTGTGAAGCTCTGGCTAAACTCATTGGGGTAATTCCATCAGTTTTATAGAATACAGGTAAAAAGATAGTTTTATTTATGTGCCTTAGCTGAATCATTTTAGGACCTTTCAAGCCATCTTTTTGTGGTGAAATATTCCATCAAATTCACTCCTACCATCCTCACTGCGCCTAATTAACACTGTGTCAAGTAAAACAAAAGAAGTTGAAATTATCTATAGCAGCAAGAGATTAAGATAGTTTTATATTTACAAAAACAATTTATGTATCCTGGAATCAATCTAGAAAACACTAGGATCTTGTTATTTTCTTCAATTTTTTAAATAACTACCAACACAGAATCCAGTGTATACAGTATAACGTTTAAGTAGAGCATAGTTTGCCGCTAGATTCTTGGTTCAATTGAAATATTGTGTTAGCATAAGCTTTCTCTATAGATAAGTGGAGAGCCTTAATAAACTGTACTTTAACATAACATTTTTATGTTGGGGCATCAAAACTCATGGGCCTAGCACTGATCATGTTTTCTCACACAATCTGATTGAGGACTCTGTTGAACTGAATTGAAATTTAAGAAACTCAGAAGACCCATATAAACATGGCAGGATGCCATGCACATTAAAAGGTTCCTATGCACATTTATACCCAATACATTATGACTTCAAGTCTGCTGTATTAAAGAATTTCTCTGTTCATTTTGCTGATGTTTTCTTTAGCTGTGCAGAAGCTTCTTACTTTCATGAAGTCCCATATATGTATTCTTTCCTTTATGTCCCTTGCACTAGGGGAAATATATATTTGCCAATAATACCTCGGACAAGGGTTTGATCTCCAAAATATATAAAGAAATCACATGACTCCACTCTAGGAAGACAAATAATCCAATTAAAAAATGGGCAAAGGACCTGAACAGACTCTTCTCCAAGGAGGACATATGCAGGGCCCAGAGACACATGAAAGGATGCTCAGCATCACTAACCATCAGAGAGATGCAAAATAAAACCACAAGGAGCTACCACTTCACACCAGTCAGAATGACCATCATAAACAAATCAATAAACAATAAGTGCTGGCAAGATTGTGGAGCAAAGGGACCTCTAGTACGCTTTTGGTGGGAATGCAGACTGGTGCAGGCACTGTGGAAAACAGTTTTGAATTTCCTCAAAAAATTAAAAATGGAACTGCTTTGTGACCCAGCAACTTCATTGCTGGGATTATACTCTAGAAATCCCGAAACACCAATTCGAAAGAACCTACGCATCCCAATGTTCATAGCAGCACAATTTACAATAGCCAAGTGTCGGAAGCAACCTAAGTGCCCATTAGTAAATGAATGGATCAGAGAACTATGGTACATTTACGCAGTGGAATACTGCACAGCGGAAAGAAAGAAAGAGCTACTGCTCTTTGCGACAGCATGGATGGAGCTGGAGAGCACTATGCTAAGTGAAATAAGCCAGGTAGTGAAAGACAAATACCATATGATCTCACCTATAAGTGGAACCTAATCAACAAAATAAATAAGTAAGCAAAATACAACCAGAGACATTGAAATAAAGAATAAACTGACAGTAACCAGAGGGCAGTGGAGAGGGGAATAACGGGGGAAAAGCAGAAGGGTTGCCAAGGAACATGTACAAAGGACCCCTGGACAAAGCCAAATGGGGGAAGGACTGAGGGTGGGAGGTGGGGTTGGGTGGGGCAGGGGAAAGTGGTGGTGGGAAAATGGAGAAAACTGTACTTGAAGAACAATGAAAAAAATGAATAAATAAAGAAAGAAAGAATTGCTCTGAACTTGAAATATCTTATCTACCCAGGTTTAGTCAGACTCTACAGGTTTAAGAACACAAGACTGCCTGCACTTCAAAGTCCTGTGGGAAGTAATGGATGTCCAAGGCCCTCACTCCCGTTTAACTTGGCTACAAAGTCAGGGCTCCAACTGCAACCCCTCTCTCCCCCCACCCTGCCCTGGGTTTAATAATTTGATACAATTTTTACTTATGTTTATTAATTTATTATAAAGGGTATTATAAAAGGTAGGGATAAAGGGCCACATGAAAATTACATAAAGTGAGCTCCGGAAGGGTCCTGAGAAGAGGAGCTTCCTTACTCTCAGAATTGGAGTCGGTGCCGCCCTCTCGGTTTGCGGATATGTTCAGTTCACCAACCTAGAATCTCTCCAAACCCTTTTATTTACAGTTTTTATGGAGCTTCCATTTTGTAGGTATGAATGGTTAAATCTTCGGCTATTGGCGATTAACTCAATCCCCAGTCACTCTCCTTTCCCTGGAGGTTGGGAGGGTAGGAGTGAAAGTTCGAACACTCTAATCACCTAGTTGGTTTCTCTAGCTACAGTCACTGTATTAGCATAAACTGGGGTGTGGCTAAAAGGAGCTTGTTATGAATAACAAAAGATATTCCTCAGCTAACCCCTATTATTCTGGAAGTTATAATGATTTTAGGAGCTTTTTACCAGGCATAGAGGATGGAGATATTCTCAGGTAAATCAATGATTCAGAAGAACTTTAGGACAATAAAAATAACAGTGAAAGAATGAAACAGAAAACATAAGTATTTTTGCTGTGCATGATTTCAAAGTTGAGTCTTCTAATGACTGTTAACTTGCTACAGTGATGTGAAAGTTATAGAATTCCCAATTTGTTTTTTTGTTTATTTTTCATTTGTTTGTTTTTTAGTATTCACCAGTCAATATTTTCTAAGCATCTTTCCTAAACAACTTTAGTAGTTTTTATTAAACACCTATTGTTTTCTATATCTTGCTGATTTTTTTATAATGTTAATTTCTATGGAGAGGAAGTAAGAAATTTACAGATAAGTATTAGTATAGATAGGTTTGTCAATAATATTCCTTAAACGATGCTGTCATTAATTAAAGATGTTGGGGAGGACAAGAAGGAGAAAGCAGGCAAGGGATGCAAATGAATGTCCCTTTATCTGGGCAAAGGAAAAGGAGAGAAGGAGGTGAAAGAACACTATTACCAAAGACTTGTTAATAAATAGATTCTTAGATATCATAAGCATGGAGTACTTCTGCAGAATACAGATTAAGCATGAACAGAGCTTTGCAATTCTGTTTTCATTTCACCTCAAAGTTAGCTTTTACTTGATGTTTATTGTCAACTGCTCAAAAAGGATATCTTAGAATCAGGATGAGAAAAGGATTTCATCTCTCCCTCTCAAGCAGTTCCTTAGTTTTCTCCTGTTTTATGTGTATAATTTCTCCACTCCTTATTGAGATGTCCTACTTTTTGATGGATATTTGGTCCTCAAAAATCTTACATGTGTCATTAGCATGTTTAAAGTCAAGGAAGACATTTAAAACTAATTGCCTCCCAGGTAACCAAAGCATCAGCTGAGTTCTCTGTCTTTCAACTTCTTTATTTTTAACCCCTGGGGGAAGCTCCCTTGATTTCTCAAAAGCAAAACTACACATTTAAAAATATGTTATATATTATCCAGAGTTTGTTGGTACTTTCAGGATGGATGATATTACTGATAATTGCCATATTTCTAGAATTAAAAATCTTAGTTTCTTCTAATTTTAGTAATATTTCTTCTCTACTTATATCCTGTGAATTCTCCTATCTCCAAACTGTTCCTGAATTTTAATTTTACCATGAAGAAATCCCAGTCAGAATTAAGTAGGAAATCCTGGAAGGGGAAGGGGGAGGTGTTTCTCCGAACTTCTGAATCTCAAGTCTCTTGTGTTGGTCTCTGTGGGATGCACAGTTCCATCTCTGATTGGACTGCTTGTTGCCCTAGGTTCTCCCTGCTCTCAACTCCAAACTTAGCAGTGCCTCAGACTCTTTCTCTTGTGTTTGAAATGTACCACTTTACCATGTGGAGGGAGGGTGCAGATAGGTAAAATTGCCTTTCTAGGAAGTGTAATTTTCTTCTTGGATTCTGAGCTGAAACTCAGTATTTCATTTCAGCAGTACTGTGACATTTCCTCCCTCCCTCCCTCCCTCCCTTCCTTCCTTCTTTTCTTACTCTCTTTCTACTTTTATCTTATTATATTTTTTCAATTACCATTTAGTCCCCTTTTATCCTCCCTCCCCCCGCCAATCACCACACTGTTCTCCATGTCCATGAGTCCTTTTTCTTTTTTGCTCAGTCTCTCCACTCTTTACTCCCTGCTTAGCTGTCATCCTGCTCTCTATCTATGATATATTTTCTGAATAACAGCACTAATGCCTTTATTTTCCCTCCCTGCTTCTGCCTCAGTATTCTCATCTGTAAAATACTCCCTCTTCCCATTTTAGATAATAGTAAATTTGACCAATGCTACCATCAAAAACACATGAACGATCACACAGCATTGCCATTTTCCGGGTTTGCTATGACTTCACAAGAACCCTAGCTTTCAAGTGTTGAGAGAAATGTTTTAATCCAAGAAATTTGTGTGATAGGCCCCAAATATATCCATGCCCTAATCCCTGGACCCTGTGAATGTATGTCATCTTCTATGGTAAAACTGAGAACTTTGCAGATGTGATTAAATTAAAGATCTGGAGATGAAGACATTATCCAGAATGTCCCAATGTAAGTAAAAGGGGCTTTACTAGCAGAGGCAGTAGAAATACAGCCAGAGGGAAGGCAATGTGATGAACACAGGAAACAGAGTTTGGAGTGATGCGGCCACAAGGCAAGGGCCACTAATACCCTCTAGAAGCTGGAGGAAGCAATAGATTCTCCCCTGGAGTCTCCAGAAGGACTCAGCCCTGCTAATACCTTCACTTTAGCCTCATAATCTTCGTTTCAGACTACTAAAAACTAGAACTGTCAGAGTACAGATTTGTGTTATTTAAGACACTAAGTTTGTGGTAAGATTATTATAACTAAAGTATACTAATTCAATGGGCAATTTAGAGATACGTAAGAACATTGTCTCCAAGAATAATAGTAAACATGGACAGCGCAGCAGCCGTAACAGCAGTAGTAGTTGTAGTTTCCACTTAACTGAGATCCCTTTATCTACAAGAAATTATTCTGAGTGACTTATTCACTTCGTTTAATTTAATTTTTATAACAGCATTGTAAAGAGTATATAACTATCCCCATTTTATAGAAACAAACCCACAGAAAACAATTTACCCACTGAATGAGTGGTAGAACCAGGATTTGAACACAGGACTGCATGAAATCGGTTTAAAAATGGTTACACTGTATAAGCAAACCACAAATTAATGAAGAGATCATTTAAACATCACTGAAAGAAATAAATTTTGGAAACATGCAATAGGCAGTATTGCAGGTTGAATAGTAACTCTCAAAAAAAAAAAAGTCCAAGTCCTTACCCCAAGTTCCTCAAATTATAATCTTATTTGGACATAGATTTTTACAAAGTTAATCAAGTTAAAATGAGGTTATTAGGGCGGGTCCTAATTCAATATGACTTCTGTTCTTATCCAAAGGGTACATTTGGTTGCAAAGACAGACTTGAACATAGGAGAGCACCATGTAAAGATGAAAGTAGAGATTGGGATGTTGTTTCTACAAGCCAAGGTACACAAAAGATTGCCAACAAACCACCAGAAGCCAGGGCAGAAGCATGGAGCAGATTCTTCCTCACAGCTCTCTGAAGGAAACAACCCTGCCAACACCCTGACCTTGGACTTCGGTCCTCCGGAACTGTGAGGCAATAAATTTCTGTTGTCTGAACCATGCAGTTGGCAGTGCTTTGTTATGGCAGCACTAGCAGACTGATACAAGCACCAATGATGACAGCGATGATGGAGATAATAATAGGTACTAGGGTTGCTTTTAAAAATCAATATTCATCCATTAGAGTTATAACATTAAAAAAATAGTTCATGCAAATCTTTATATATGTATATATATATATATATATAAAACAGCACATTTTAACATTCACTTTAAGAGGATCTTTGCATAAAATTTGGTCACATTTTCAATTTGGTTAAACAACTACAAACATTATAAACAGGATTAATAAAGGTAATATATTCTATATCCTTTTTAAATTTTTACTTGTCTGACTTAAAATATTCTTGAGTAATTAAATAACTTCTAATAAATTAAACTTGTTAAATAACACAAAAATATGTTGAATCCCAAAGAGTATTAAGTGTCCCAACATTATATATAAATGATAAGATTTCAACATAAAATTAAAAGCCTTAATCGAGTACTGAGTTAGACATTTAAATTTAATCTTATGGTTAAATTCTTTAAACCTTTAAAGCACACAAAATACCAAAAATGTACAAACTCTTTAACCCAAGTACATAGAAGTTATGAGGTGGATTCTCTCTAACATTCCTGTGCAGAAGTTTAAATTTTTCTCAGGTTGGAAGGTGTTTACCAAAGAACAGTTTATCATCCTGCACAATTCTGGGGTTACCTTCTCACTTAGCTGAAATTCCCTAGAGAAGAGAAGATAGTGCTGAGGCTTGATTGGGTCTGTGTCTGTGCACAAGTGGGAATTCTAAGCCTTACTCATAGCCTGCAATGGGACTTAAGGAAAAACATTGTCTTGTGTTCCATTTGCCTGACATTTGAATCAAACTCTTACTTTCCAAGCCAAAATAGATTCTTACCCCCACCCATGTGTCATGTGGCTGCATGAATTGGTGGCTGGTGGCCTTTGCTTTTATTTTTTTATTTTTGGTTCTGAAAAGTAAACACTAATATGATATGTATGAAGCACAGGTCTAAGTTTTTAAGATACATTAACGAATTTAATCTGTGAATTGAGGTTCTAGGTCCTAGTGATGGTCACAGCATCTTATCAGTATCGACAAATGAGGAATATCTACTTTGCATAACCAAAGTATCCTGTAGCTAGATGTGGAGAGCGGGTAGAGTAACCAAGCCAACATTTGTTCAATAATCATATCTAGGATCAACGCATTAAAGTTAATTAGTTTGAATATAACCAATTGTAATAAGGAGTGAAACGGAATACCTTAGGCAACAGGTTACGGTCAGGGAATAATAGGCTATTCAGACTATAACGACCCTGCAAGATACTACCATTCACAACCCATAGCTCAAGGACCCTTGTTCCCAGTTAGGTTGCATTTTGTCCCTCTACTCTCTTAAACATGAAGGTCAAATTTCTAGCTGGAGTTACAAGACCCACCCCTGATGAGGTCTGGCACAGGATCGATCCCAGTGGGCCTGGGGAGGGAGAAAGCATATATAATGATAAGGTAGCTAAGGGACCATCGAATGCATCTTACCTGAAGGTTAAGGTGCTGTCACCTTTGATACCAAACCTAAAGCACTGGTGCATGTTGTGCTTATTGATTACAAAGTTTATTCTGAGTAGATTACATCATTTCACAATGGAAAATTTTATGGAAAATATTTAAAAAATAAATATAAGTCATTTTGAAAGTTGGCCTCTTGTAGTTTCTCTTCATGAACATACAAGCCAGAGAACTGGGCTTGATGTGGTTCACTCTAGAATTCTAGTACCATAAGCTTGGAAATATTATACGTATATCTAATATTATAGTACTTAAAAAAAAAAGTCTCTGTTAAGGAACCAAGTCTTACAGAAGTTTTTAAGAAGCCTGGTCAGTGAGAGCTATGGTTCCAACCAGAGCTGTTTGAATCCAAAGATAGTGCTTTTAAAAGTCCCATTGTTCTCTCTGCCCAGTGATTTAAATAAGACTTTAGCCTCTTGCATTTGGCTTGTGAATAGGATTTCTGCTAATCCACTATATTATGAAATTGTGGATAGAAAGAAAGATAACATGAGAACTTGGTTAAACCTATTCCTCCTCTGAGTTAATCATAAATGATAAATGAAAATGATAATCTTTTGGGATTTGTGAATAAGAATTAACAAACTGGAGAACAAAGAAAAAGATCTATATCTTCAACTTTATTTTCTTTGGGTTGGGAGGGTGGTTTATTTCAGATGACAATAGAAAAGGGAGGTGTTTTAAGTTTGGCATTCCAAGCTATCAAGCTTGAAAAATGGCAAAATTTCTAATCATTATCTCATAATGGCTGCAAATCTTGGTGCAAATCTTCCCATTTAGTGCAAAGATTTAATATATACAGCACTCAGCAACTTGCATTTTAAGATGAAAATTTATTGCTAGAAGTAATTTTGTTTAAGCTATTTTTACTTATTTTCCCCCTCTTGTTAACTGTTAGAAATACTCCTTATTCAGCCATTTCCTTGTTATGGAAGTGTTACATGCTGCTGTGGTTTGTAGCTTTCCCTTTGTTTAAGATCAGAGAAAAATTTGGGGATAACTCATTTTTATCATTCCCTCTTGAAGAGTTTATGTTCATTTTTAAAGCAGTAAGCTTTATTTCTTTTCTGCCAGACAATCTTCAAATTATAAACATACCACAAAAATCTGGAATATAATGAATCCATACCTTTTTCAAATTAAACACAAAACTTCAGTTTATAATATTTTTGAAGATTGTTTTCTATGTTTATTCTTTTTAGTTTGTTTAATTGAAAACATGGTCAGAGTCAACAGTTAGGATATTTCAGTGTTACCCAGGTTTAATTTTCTCCTCCTACATAGCCTCTGATCTTGCTCCAATCCTACCTTGAAGTAGGATCAGCATTTTGGTGGATCCTAACTCTACAAAATATTAGACTTGCCACTGAGGACTCCATGGGGAGTGAAGATATTTAATAGAGCCCCTGTCAATGTCTTTGTTTCCCCAAAATATCTCCTGTGATTTCTATTAGACACTTTATCCTCCCTTTCTCAGATATAATGGGGTACCCAAATAACACATTAAATGACTTTCTGCAGTAAACAATTTTGAAAGGATTGTTATAGCTTTGCTTTTGAAGTTATTTATCTAGAAGTGACTTACAATAAAATCACAATAGGCTCTAACTGTACTGTATGAATCATGATCATGCACGGATTCTTACAAAGTGATAAAATGCAGCCAAAAATTGTGCTGGTACATCATGGCTTTTTTTAGAATTCAAATTTTAACAATTATGAAGTTCACACAAGGTTATGCATTTGTGGACATTGAATTAAAATGTAAGTAACGATCTATTTAAATACTTATTTTTCACCATGCAGTTCGTTTTTTCTGTGTTTGGCACCTGACGCTTCCCTCGGGCCAACAGGTAGCTCAGCTCTGCAGGGCCTCGGCTTTACGCTGAGAGCGCGCTTTACGCTAGTGTTTAAAGGTCCACACCTGATCCTCAAATTGTATGACGTACTCAGAAAAACAAACGCTTAATAATTAGTAGTCCCTAGTCCCTTTGAAAGCTACACATACATATGTGAACACATGTTTGCACATGTATACATACATTTTGTTTTCATGTATGAGACGATGCTACCTCTAAGATAAAAAGGTTTTCCTAGTATTAAAAACCTCTTCCTCAACCGGTAAATATTTGCCGCGCTCAGCAAATTCTCCACAAGCTGCTTTCTGACAAGATATGGGTCAGACACTGGGGAGTCTCTATAGGAGGAAGTATAACAGAGGTCGGGCCATTACAGTCTGCAGTCTCTATATCCCATACAACCAGAATTGGTCCGGATCTTACCACCTGCACGGCTGTCCCTTTGTCCCCTTGTCCAAGCCACCAAGTCCCTGTCTGTGCTATTTCAGTGGCCTTCTAATTTGTCTCCTGCTACAGTTTTTGCTGTCCTTCAGTCAGTTCTCAGCACAGCAGTTACAATGTGCTTGTTCAAGCTTTCCCTCCTGGACTATGAGTGCCATGAAATAAGGTTTCTTGGTCAATATTGCACAGTGCTGGACCCCGGTGCCAAAAGCAGTGCTTGTCTTATTTTACATGATATTTTAACAGTTGTTTAATAGGTGAGTACATACGTTCCTTCTTAAAGGACTTGAGAAGGTTAACTTGATATTAACTAATAGTATCCAGTTTTCTGACAACTCAACTTGCAAAGGCTCTTCCCCTAATCTAACCTCTAATTTCCTGTCCTGGGAGGGTGGGTCAACCCAGCTCTGAGGTCGTTTTGGGGAGAGTTTTTCCCTTGGGTTAGCAGTTTTACCTGGAGAAGGTTCATGTTCCCTGCTCCTTCCACTCACTCCCTCAGTAAGAACCAGTGAACACTTGATTCTGTTAGTCAGCTCTGTTGTGACAAACATACTACAAATGGAATTAGTAAAGGATGGCGCCTGAGGGAAGGCACTAGCTTTTCACCTGGGTAAGTGTTTTACAGCAGAACTTGAGCCTACTATGAGGCACGTGATCAAATGCTGGGACAGTATCTGCTTATCATACTCTTCCCCAGACCCTCGCCTTGGAGGACTGAACTTCAAGGGTGAGCGTTGCTTCCTGCTTCCCAAGTCTGCACCACGGCAGCCAAGCTGGCAGATCTTATTCTGTGTAGAAAGCACTTGTTACCTCCTTATTTTCCTCCTCCTCCTTGTTCTCTCAGAACTAGTAGAGCTCAGGAAGTCCTTGGTGACATTTTTCCATAACCCACATAAATTTCTCAGACAGCAATCTGAACCCCTCAGGCCAGACTTTTCAAGGAACTCTCATTAGCACTTTGCACCAGCAGGGTCGCTGTAATACTCCATAAAATTCTCGTGTCTCAGAGCCGCCCTTTCCCTTGTGCTCCTGTAATCCCTGTTGCTCTTTTAGAGGGCTGGCCCTTCCCGTGGCTTCTCTGGCGAATGATTTAAGCACAACTCAAATATTTCTTCTGGTTCCTGGTATTTCATTCCCAACATATGACCCGCCTGTTTCTGCTCCACAATCTGCATAAGAAAATATGAGTTCCTTCAATTCATGGACTGGTCCTGGCACAACCTGGCGTTTACACTACCTGAATCTC
Source organism: Mormoops blainvillei (assembly GCA_004026545.1). Classification (NCBI taxonomy): domain Eukaryota; kingdom Metazoa; phylum Chordata; class Mammalia; order Chiroptera; family Mormoopidae; genus Mormoops; species Mormoops blainvillei. Next base: position 158,550 of record PVJD01001254.1, on the reverse strand, counting down.
TCAAGATTTCCTCAGCCTCTGAAAAAAAAAAATGTCGAGTGCCTGAAAATAGATGTCATGCTGTTAGTGGCCACTGTCTGATCGAATTAGAAAATGTATGTGTATGTGTGTGTGTGTGTAAAATGTATTTGTAATTTGGTCTACAAATTCATTAATTTAATTAATGGTTAAGTTGTTCTAGTGAGTCTATCAGGAACCCCATTAAAAAAAAATGGCATAATATTTATAGGATAATTTGAGACAAATTTATTTTTTTAAAAAGCAGTTTACTTCAAAGGAGTGTGTGTAGGGGAACCACAAAGGTGTGTGGAGTAACACAAAGCTAGAAACTCCCAAGCTGTTAGCACTCATCAGCCTGGAGGGGGATGGGAAGGGCAGGCCCTGGGGCCAGCAAAGAGCGTGAGTTGGCTTCCTTGCCATAAACACATCTTCCTCTCCCTCACAAATCTTCTGCTGGGATTTCCGTTGGCCCAGTACAACTGGAAGTCCAAGGACAAAGAAGTCCTCCTGTTTGGTTCATGTAGTTTAGCCCCCTGGAGTTAGATGCGGAATGGACTTGGAGGGCCAGGTACAATGAGTTTGCAATTCTGTGGCAATTCATTGTGCCTTAGGCATTTATGTCTCTCATTGCTGTGCAAAGCTATACCTTAGAAAGGAGACCCTATACCTTCACTTTTTGCCATTTAATGAGATTTCAAAGTAAATAGTCCTTATATAAATTATAAGGGACATTCAAGAGAGCAAATAGAAAAACACTCAAGTAAACAATTTTCAGAACAAACATTTAAGAAAATAGAAAACCCTACAAGGAATTTCTGAGGCTGAAATTTTAAAATGCATTGAAACCATCTGTAGGTTGATTTAGAAGTGTGTATGTCTAAAGTTTTTTTTTTTGTTTAAAACTTTCATTCAGGTTTTCAGAAGTTGATGTATTGCCTACAGGGAATAAACTGCAAGCCGCAGGGCAGTAGGTTGACTACAGAACTGCAGCCTCAGGTTACATAATCAGATATCTAGGCTTTGGACTTGTTAAGGGGATCCTTGTGGAGATTTTCACTGAATTCAGTTTTCTCTTTGCATTTGGATACTGAGTACATAGGTAACGAGAAGATTTTCAAGGCTATGTGTATTTTCCATAGAAAACATTATGTATTAAACAAGTTAAACTCCTTTTAAAAACAGGAAAATATTTTTTTTTGTGAACCATTTAGTAAAAACAAAACAGAATCACAACACAGTTGTATAATGGCAGTTTTAACAAAAACTCGATAAGATTAAGGAGTTGTCAGAAATTATATAATGGGCACTTGGGAGGCTATTTTAAAAAGTCATTTCTAATTACTTTTTAATGGGAAGATTTCATATTTTTCTAGTGTGTGTGTTTTTTTGTGTGCATTAGATTAGTTCAGATGAAAGCCAGCTACAAAAAAGCTGACAGATTTGTTTTACAGATGCATTTTTAATTTGTCTCTACACAAATAAACAGATCTCTATCTTTAATTTCATAGCATTTCTATTTTATGTTTTGATGAAAAGACTCAGTTCTTTGGCTTTCCTATTAACTGAAGTGCTTTTGTATTAACCTACTTGAAAAAAAGAAGAAGAAAAGAAAATAAGCCTTATATTCTAGAAAAGAAATTGTCCAGGTTAAGTTTCAAAGTGGTACTTTGAGCTTGTAGCATAGACACTTTTTATAATAATGTTGCCAATTCAATGCATTTGAGATTTTAAAAGTGAATAATAGCTCTTTTCGTAGAACTTTGTATATAAATTTGCCAGGATATCTTAGTTATCATTCTTTCTTCCAAATCAGAAATTGTCTTATTAGAAGGGATTGCTGTCGGGATGTATTATTTATTCTTTTGGAGATGCTGTTCATATACTGTTAATGACTTGTTTTAACTCTTCTTAATTTCATGTTTACTTTGATATTAAATTTTAACTTCTGTTATTTAGAAACTAAACTAGTTATTGCAACAGATATATAATAATTTTCAGGATTTAGCAATCAACTCCTAATTCTATAGTTTAGTGCATTTCTTTTTTTTCTTTTTGTGAAGGAAAATAATAATGGCCTTAGTTTAGAACTTGGGGAGTAGTTTTAAAAAAGCATAAAGGGAAAGTGCTAATTTTTTCACATTCAAATTAAACCCTATACATAATGAAATATATGATTAATTAAATTAAATGTAGGGATATGACTGAGAAGATAAATTTTTATTGTATATTATATACTGATATTTACTATCCAGAATATATCAACCACCCCAAGAGTCAAAATACTTAAAAGATATCAACAATTCAATAAAAAATCAATGAAGGAGAAGAAACGAGTATCTAAAAACATGAAAAAGCTAAATTTTAATTAATATTGAGGAAATGCAATTTCCAACAAAGACAGTGCTTTTTAGCTATCGAACCAGAAAAAATAAATACCTAATAGCAAGTTTACATGAAATTGTAGAGAGCAGGAATCCTCATAGTCTTCTCATGGGAGTATACAATGCTACAAAACAAGGTAGAATTCAGTAAAATTACAAATACTATGGTAGGCAAAATTCTAAGATGGCCCCCATGACCAACATGCCCTCTCGCTGTGTTATGCTTTGTATAATCCCCTCCCTTGACCCTGAGAGCATGAGAGTGGACCTGTCACTTGTGTATAACCAATGGAACTTGGTCATGGTAATAGGATGTCACTCATGATTAAGTTACAATACAGTCAGTCCTTGCTCTTCACAGTTCTGATATGTACAAAAATTCCACTTATCATAGTTCAGGTAAATAGCCCCAGTCTCCCAACAATACAATGCAAATTTCTGTTAACATTGTGAATAAACTGTGAGTAATTGAGGAAAATATAAATTTTGCTGCTAGCTCTTCAGTCTGCATACCACTATGTAAATAACAAACACAAATGATGGCCAGTGACAAATCACTGATTTTCTTTCAAATTCTGTTGGCAACTGTTTATACATATGTTAGTTTCTTCATGCACAGATAGCAAAGTATGGAGTTGTACTGTCTCCTTGTCTCCCTGAAACAAACCATGCAGTATTTTACAGAAATGGATAATTGATAGAGGAAATTCACTAACAAAGATAAAAGTACAGTGAAGAGGTGAAAAGTGAAAATCATAGGAGTGAAATTGGATTTGATTAGAATATTTGAATATGGGACAACAAAGTGCAAATAGAACAAGATTTTCCCCTGCATTGAATTAGATTTTTGATATTGAAAAAAATACAATGAATATGTTTTTTAAAAAGGCAACATTGTTTTAATATCATCAGTTTAAATTGTACTAAGAATGGAGTGTTACATCAACTTTGAATAAAAGACTACTCTAAAAAAAAATAATAATCCAATCAATTTGTTTAGCATTTAGGCTAAAGTATTGACTTAGTTGTGTCTTTGAAAAAAAATAATTAAAAAAATAATTTTTACTACCATTAAATGCTGGTTTTATTGTTTCAGAATTAACGTAAGCTAATTTATATCAGGCTATTTGGTGAAGAGCTATTGAAAAAACAGCTGTAAAATGTGCAGCCAGAGTCCAAGTATTGGTTAACACGGTTATACATCATGTCACATGTTTAATGTTGATAAGACAAGTCATTGTTGAAGGCAGCCCTTACTAAGAACTTATACAAAGAAAGATACAGAATTGCAAAGTGACCGTCTAGGGGTCTCCAACCTTTTGGCATCTCTAGGCCACTCTGGAAGAAGAGTTGTCTTGGGTCACACATTAAATACACAAACACTAACGAAAACTGATGAGCAAAAAAAGAAGGTTTTAAGTAAATTTATGATTTTGTGTTGGGCCGCGTTCATAGCCATCCTGGGCTGCATGCGGCCTGTGGGCCGCAGGTTGGAAACCCTCTTAATATACACTCTGGAGGACTCAGTGAAGGTGAACTTATTGACAGAAATGGTGGAAGTGGTCATGATGAATTGGATGGGGATGCCCAGAAGAAGAGACTGGAGGAAGACTTTACTTTAGAGGAACCCTTGGATACCACTCATGATACTGATGGTGCAAAGGTTAAAATGTTGGAAGCTGACTCATATTTAGAAAAGACTATGGCATTTCACCAACACACAGAAAACATGCTTGTTCCATACAATGTATTATATAATGGGAAGAAGGCAATCATTGTTCAAATTACTCTTGATAAATTTTTCAAAGAAATCAAACACTAATTCTAATATCCCTACTGTTTAAAGTTACAGTTCTAAATAAATTTTAGTTTTATTAATTATAGTATTTTCAATATTTTTCACCTATGGTAAGAAAGATTTTAATGTTTAGACAAATATATATTGAATGTTATAATAAACACGTCACATACATTATTATATGTAAATCCTGAAATGATCACAGATGAAAGAAACTTTGCCATCTCTACTTTATAGACACAGAATTTTGAGTTAGAGAGATTGAAATAACTTGTCCACATCTATGAAGCTAGTAATTGATTGAATCAATATTCATACAAGGTCTGTCCAGTTGAAGCCAATATAAGTTGATACTACTAAGATGTGAAAGTAAATTAAGTCTAATTTTTTAGAAGTAAAGAGAGTCTAGTGCAGCTCATTTTTGCTCCTTATAATTTATGGAAATGTTAATTTCATTCCATTACTTTCAGACATCTTAATTCCTTTTAACTCAATAGCTGAAAAAATAGTAAAATATGATTTCTTTGCCATATCATAACCATCTAAACAGAGAAGGAAACATTGCATTGGATTGAAAGTATTCATCATCATTAGAAAGCATTTAAAAATGCGAAAATTATTTGAATGTATAGTGTGTATTCTAAAAGTTCGGTGTTAGGGTCAATCAAGAAAGAGTTATGTAGATTAAATTAAGGTGATGTTTCCTTTTTATTGAATTATTATTAAAACATTTCTTGCACTTGTACTTTAGAGGTTAGATCTTATATAAAATTACTATTACATAGGACTCTTACAAATCCATCCTGCTCTTGAAGACATTACTTTTTCAAGTAGCCTCTTCTAACCGGAGTAAGCTCTAGCTATTTTTTGTCCTATATGGGTCACTTGGTTAGTCACCTGGCCAAGAGGGAGAGAATCCTCGCTTACTAGTCTGGGCTGGGAGACACCCTTAGAACCATTTGGCCAACTAGAAGGTTATCACTCTGGGATGCTCCCTAGGTCTGGGGAATCTTTTCCTCTGCATTCTTGAGAGAAGTTTTTGTGCTCATTTCTATTTTAAATGTAAGATATTAACCTTAGAAAACTTCTCAAGGCAAATTCAAAGGCCTCGTGATTATTAAAAAAGAAAATTGATCCCTGTTCAGTTCTTTGTACTTTATATTCTATAAAGAAATTAATACAAAAACAATAATACTTTCCCATATTAAGTTAGACATGTAGAAACATTTTTATTTCAGTGTAAAGAATATTGGGAACTGGTTCTCTTCTATAAGAGTATGAGTGGTATAAATGGGCTTTACTTATATTTATATATTTTAATTAAGGAAGAGGTAAATTCTTATATCAATATACTATCATTTGAAAAATAAGAACACAAATGTTGATGAGTCAATACAACATAATTATAAACCGCAGATGATGATGATGATGGTGATAGCTAAAACATATGCTTAACATAGGACTGACTAGTTACCATGTATAGTTTTAATATATACACACACACACATTTGTATATATAAAACAAACTTTACATGGGTATGCACACATACTACATACTACACATGTAAACACATACTACATTATGAATAAATACCATTCTTATCTTCATTTTACAGTTGGGGATAATAGGGCACACAGAAGTTAATGTGCCCAAGGTCACTCATGAATGAGTACCAACAATGTTACAGATCTAGGTATTTCTACAAGGATTGTGTGACAGCTGGGGTCAGAACTGGCCTTGGACATTGTAGCTATGAGTGACCAGGGAACTTATTTTTGAGTAACCGATATGTTGTCATGTGAAAATGGGATTAGAAAAGAGAAGGACAATATGGGAAAGATGGAGAATGGAATTTCAAAACTCGTAAAAACTTCCCTACAGAGCTAGGGGTCATTCTTTCATCTGAAAATTATTTTGTTGTTCCTGAGGCAAACCGAAAGCACCATGGAGAGGACGCGGCCTTGGAAGGAGGCAGAGGTGGGCTTCAAGCTCAGCTTTGCAACCCTTCATCCTACCTGAATAACCAATGACATGCTGTTACCTTGTTTAACACCCTGCTTATTCACTAACAGGCTGAGCACTCTTCTTTGTGAGAGAGGAAAGAATTTTATTAGGGTCCTGGGCAGTGGAACCTGCCACAGATGGCTGGTTCAACAAGGTTGCTTTAAGGCAGGCTTTGGTCTTGCATCATTGCCACATACATTTTCTAAAGCTTATTTTAGCTTTTTAATGTTTTATTTATTTATTTTCAGAGATGCGGGAAGGGAGGGAGAAAGAGTGGAAGAGAAATCAATGTGTGGTTGCCTGTCGTGTGCCCCCCTCCTGGGCACCTGGCCTAGAACCTCAGCTTATGCCCTGAGTGGGAATCGAACCAGTGACACTTTGGTCCGCAGAGCTAGCGCTCAATCCACTGAGCCACACCAGCCAGGGACATTTTCTGAATTTTAACACTGCAGTCCTTTAGTTCTTTCCTTCTTATTCTCAGTAAATCGTCTTGCCTCCCTCATCACAGAGCGGCATCTACCAGGTGTAAGCTCTAGCACTTTCACCCCCACTGGTTGGGAGGACAGGTGCTAAAGTAACACAGAAAGGCCCAAATGTTCCTTAATTATAATAATGGATTCTTAGGTAGAAGCACAGTTCTGAGGATGTGTAACCTGCTACTATTTTGAAGGTAAAACCCATCACCTAGATAAGTGATTCTAAAACTCTTGCACCTAGGTTGCTTTAATCAAGCTGAACTGCAATGTTTATTAAAATGAAGACGCTTAATCCCACTTTAGAGCTTCTGAATCTGCATCTCTGGGGAAAGGGACCATGTAATATGTATTCTTAGCAAACTTCCCAGAAATTTGAGAATAACTCATTTAAAGGCCAGGTTGGACAGTTTTTCACTCACCAGGAGACTAATATAATGCCTGGTGCATCAATAACACTCAAAGATACTTGAAAGAAAAGCTAGATGGTACATACAAATGGAAACCTCTGTAATTTCTGGAAGAAAGCCCCGTTTTCTAAACTCACCACAAATTGCATAGATTTTGTTACACTCTCTTTTAGCACGTGAGTCTCAGTGTGTTTTAAAAAGTGGGTTTTTAAAAAGAGGGGAGATGCCCAGAACAGGCGGGCATCTTGGGCCCACTTGCTGTCCAGTGCAAATTGCCTCTCAGATGACATGCTCAGTTCACTAGGCTGACCTCCCCTTTTTCTGCTCTAGCTCAGCTCCACAGGCCTTACTCTCACATACACAGGCATGCTCCCCGCAGGACTTTCACACTGGCTGCTCCATTTTCCTGGAGTTTTCTTCCTTAGATGCCCACGGGTTTGCTCTCCACCCTCTGCCAAACTTTGCTCATGTAGCACTTCCTAACCAGAACTTTCTTGAGCTCATCTGTTTAAATTGCAGCTACATCCTTGCCCAGAGCTCTCCATTTATTTTCCCTGGTTTATTTCTGTCTGAAGCACTTATTACTTTCTAACAGGAAAAATAATATACTTATTTAATTACACGTCTCCCAAAATTGGATCATAAACACAGTGACGGTGGGGTTTTAGTTGGTTTTGTTCATTGCTTATAGCTCAAGTGTCTAAAATAGCACTTAACACGTAAACTCAATATATATTTCTGACTAACCTAATATGACAGTTTTTAATTTTCCATTATCTGTATTTGGCATCCTATAGAATTCATCTGAATGTATATACAGTGAGGTCTGTCTGGGAAAAGTCCAGTCATTATTCATATAACGAGAATAGATTATATGTTACATCATATAATATTGATGTAACCTGGTGGCCAAGGAGAGTGGACTGGAATGCCCATGTGTTAACAATGACGAGCTCACTGTATTAACCAGTGGGGGCAGTTAGATGCCACAGAGTGAGCATGGGGACTGTGTGGCCCTTGCATTCAAAATGACTGAGCGAGTATGGTGATGAATCTGCACCAAATTTCGCATTAAGCTTGAACATTCCTCTACAGAAACTATTTGGATGATTCAGAAGGCTGCAACTATGGGCAACTGGTGATTAGCACCTTTATCACAACAATGTACCTGCTCATGCATCATGTCTCGTGCAGATGTCAAGTCATCCAGGTTACTCAGCCCCCTTACAGCCCAGATTTGGTGCCTTGCAACTTCTGGCTTTTTCCAAAGCTAAAATCACCTTTGAAAGGGAAAAGATTTCAGATCATTGATGAGATTCAGGAAAATACAACGGGGCAGCGATGGCAATTGGAAGAACTGTGTGAGGTCCTAAGGTACTACTTTGAAGGGGGTTGAGATATCGTCCTATATACAATGTTTCTTGAATCTTGCATCTTCTTCAATAAATATGTATACTTATTACATGGCTGTTTACCTTCTGGACAGACCTCATATGACTCACATAATTTCTCTTTCTTAGAATCTGAATACTAGGTGATGGAAATCAAAGTGTTTAATTCTCCAAATTCAGATGAAATCTACATGTATGACAAAAAGTATATTTCTGATAACATGACTACAGAAACAGCAATGGGGGAACATGATTACAAATAAAATAGTGTGAGCATTAAAATGTTGGTTCTTAATAGTAATTGAGCCATGAACATTGAGAGTTTCTTTTATTCTTGTCAGCCATGGAGGAGTGTGTTATCTAAATATCGTAGATTTAAAAAATAAAACTAGAGAAGCATTGAAGAGAATCCTTCCAAAGCTCTTATGAAATATATAAGAAATACTCTAATGTAAGAGGAAGCTTGTTCTTCCTGACATGGTAGATTATAATTTAAGTATTTTTCAACATGTAAAATATACATAAATTTTTGAAGAATTGGGGGAATACATTCAACTTTCTGGTTAAGATTTATGGTGAAAAGTTAAGACACTTCTTTGCTCTGTCTCCTCTGTGTACTACCACTGTGTACTGCCATTCATTCTACTCTCTTTCATTACCTTCTCTGCCACCAACATAGGGAAACCCACCTTCATCTTCTTTCTAGACAATCTTTACAAATTACACAACCTTCATTTAAAAATTTAAGGATTGTTAGATTTTTCTTATTTTTCTTCCTGATTATCTGACTTTATCCTGGCATCCTGGAAGTACCAGCCTGCCATAGGACCTAGGAAGTGCCTGTGTAGATTAGGATTTGTTATAGAGTGAAGACTGAAAAAAGTGGAAAATAATATTCCTCTTCCAATTGTTATGAGGCCATTTGGCAGTGAGATGATTGCTTGGTAGTGAATGTTGTGGAGAGAGAATGACCTGAATACCTCCATCTCCATCTTCATCTTTACAAAGGGCTAGGGTTTAAAACTTATTTCACCATGTTTTCTATTGTTGAAAATGTTCTCCTTCCATATGGGGTAATGAGTGGTGCTCCCTGGTATTAGGAGGATTTGACGAAAGGGACATAACCTGAAAACTTGCCTCTTCCTGATTTAGGGGATAGGGAGTAGAGTGTGGGGAACAGGGAGAGAAGTAGAAGGCCAGAGAAAAAAAGAGAGTCAGAAGATCACCACACTCCCCTTGCCAGTTTCCTGTCCCTGTGAGATCACCCAGCTAGCCTGTATCTTGGAAATATTCAGAAGACACCTTAGGGAGAGCATCAGGGATGGGGGAGGGCAGCTCAATGACAGAGTGTTTTTATTCAAGAGAGATTAATCATCAAAAGAACTGTAATTATCAAGTCTGATGAAACTTTATGCAGAATTAGGAGTTTAGTTATTTCCTCTCCTGCTAACCAGTGGGTGAGAAATAAGAGGAAGTTAAAGACAAACACGAAAACATAGACAAGCAACATAATCCATACATTTGCATGAACATTTGTGATATTTTATTAAATTCTACGACCTTGCTATCTCTAAATCAAATTATCTCAATCCCCTGTTTAAAACCCTTAGTATAATATACAAACTCTTAAGATGTTGCGTCTACAGAATCTGGCCTTTGTTTAATTTAAATGATATCATCTTGCACCAGTTTCTACCTGGGTCACAAAGTTGCATTAGGCATTCCAGTTCCTTAAATGTGCCAGCCACTGCTGCATAGGGTCTGCCTAGAGCACTCCCCTTTCTGTTGTCACCGGTCTATTCGATGAGGTTTTTTATAATTCTCAATCTATAATGGTTCTGACTTCATCATTATAATTTTTTTCTTTATTTTTATTGTTGCACTATTATAGGTGTTCCCATTTTCTCCCCCCTGCTGTACCCCGCCTCTTCCCTCCAGCCACCACATTGTTGTCTGTGTCCATGAGTTGATGCACATACATTCTCTGGCAAAGCCCTTCACAGTCTTTATCGTTATAATTTTTTGGCATTCTGTCCTTATCTTCCTAGCACTATGATATTCTGTAATTATATACTTATTTGTGTATATCTGTTTCATGTCTGTAAACTCCACGTTTTGGGGACTGCACTCATTTTATTTATTCAGGGCCACTTACTTGGGTTTGGCACACAGTAGATAGTCCGTAGTTTTCGAGAATTAAAATGTTAAGCATTGTCTAATTTTCATGAACACTAGGCATAAATCATTTTCAAAGCAGCTTTGATATCTGCTCTATCATGCCCTTTTAAGTATAATGTCAAAATTTTGTAATTCACTTTATATTTTCAGAGGCATTAATATTGCCTTGTCTAGCTTTAGCCCAAATGGTTTTGACCTCTCCTAAAGTGTCATAAGTGGACTGAATTTTTAAATTTGTATAAAGTCTTTTTTGAAATGGGAGTAAAAGAAGGAAAAATATTTATGGAGTACAACTAAGTGAGAGCCATTTCTATTCTACCACTGACACATATCACTGTGTTAGAAGTGCTCTTAAATCCCTGAAAGACAGAAAAGGTATTGTGCAGATAAAAAACAGTGGGATTAGCAGTTTTCCTATTGCATTAACATGATGATTTGTGTTTGAAGAAATGAAAAAGAGTATTTCAATGTATTGGAATATACTTGGTCAACTAAAAGGGTAGATGAGTATACTATTATGGTGAAGTTACAAGTAGTGATTCACCCAAAGCTTGATGATGAATTTTTGTTAGTTACTAACATCAACAATGCCTCTGAAAGTGGCTTTGGAATTTAGCAGAAAAAGTGTTAACTGTGGGGCCACAGTGAGTCTCTGCCTAACCCCCCAATTAGCTGTGTGAGGTCAGGTAACTTACTAATTCTCTGAACCCTGGAATCATCTGTTGTAAAATGGGACAGTCAAAACAGGTTTTTAGAATTGCTAATACATATGAAACACTGAACACTGTGTCTTCACATAGCTGGTACTCAACTAATGGCCACCATTTTAAAGCACAGATCAACTCTCAGCCCACGGCAAGTGCATAAATATTGTGTGATATGGAGTTGGCCTGAACGCTGTCCTGACGTGGGCTGTACAAATAAGACACATGATGAGATCTCGTTCTCTTAACTTTTCATTATCTGGAACATCAAGTGAACAGTGATTTTATTTTTATCTCTTCCCAACCTCATAGAATAACAACTAAACTGTGGATGCACTGATAAATGACTATCCCATGGGCATGTCTACCCAAAACAGTAAAAACCATATTAAAAGGGTGGTCTTTATGCACCAGAAATTCAAATATATATTTGCTAGTCAGTTAGCTGTCACCCTTTGTTAAACGTCTGTGTTTTTTAGATTTCAACCTTTTCTCTTAGGGTTCTCTATCTCTCTGACACAGTTTTATATTGCTTGTGCTCAATAATTTTCCACTGAAAAACTTTGATGTTTTCTGATTCAACTCCATTTCAAGGTCATCCCTGTTGTTAAGACATACATTAAAGATAGCTCATAACCTCTTAAGTCACATCCAAAAAATGTGGTAATGATTCTGTACACAAATACATATTAAATAAACATTTTATATTTGAATAACTTAAAAGATATTTAACAAAGTAGAACTGATACTAATTGTCCACCAGCTGGGAGCTTGCCTAGTGTGATCAGGATGACCTGGCTTGTCACTTCACTTCAAATGAATCATTCTGCATATAAACATAGGAAAGTGGTAACTGTGCTGACATTGGCAGTTGGAATTTAAAAAATCAGTCAAGATTTTAGTCAAATACTGTTGGTAATGATAGAAAATTCACACGTGCAACAAAGGAATATTACAGCAGCTTTCAATGTACATATAGCAAATTTAAAATCTATATACCTATTTCCTACAGTGTCAAAAATAGTGCTGTGTAGTTCTTACTCTATTCTGTTGTTTTTGTGTTTTCATTTTGACATTAGAAACTGTTTTATCCCTAACACGTACACAAAAGATTTAAGCAAAACAGTTGTTAAATGTGAATCTATCTTGAAAAATCTGCTTTAAATATATTCTCTCTGACAATTAGGGATAGTGGAGAAAGGTGGTTATATAAAGAGATGATTTGACAAGTGTAAACAGAAAATAATCAGCAACCCAAAAAATCACTTCCTATTCTTGCTGGACTTAATAAAAGTATTACAGAAAGTCTTTCTTTACTCTTCTCTTAATTCTGCGTAAGAGGTTCATGACAGATCATGTTCACATTTCCTTAAGTTTTTGACTCTACTGTAACCCTGATCACTTTTAATTAAATTACACCAAATTTTAAAAATGAAAAAAATTACTTTTATATAATTTGTTTCTTATGTGATATTTGATAAAACATCAAGATAAGCAACTTAACTTTTGGTTTTCCACACTTTCTTGGCTATTATAAAGTGAAGCTACAAACTAAAACCCTAGTGGGGTAAATACACAGATGCTTTGCTTATCTTACATAAATAGGTGACGGGATGACTATATGGGTATTTGAGTCACACGAGTTTATCATAAATAACATTCTTGTCATATTTCCCAAAAGCAAACGCTGAGAAATGTTTTTCCTAGGAACTAAATCAAAGATGAATTCCTGAAAGTGTAGATTTCCTGAAGAAATCAAAATAAGCTTTAAAGTAGAGGCCCTATGGAAGTCTATTCCAAAGGTAATGTTAAGTATTTCCCTCAACTCACCTTTATCTTAAAGCAACTGAATCATTTTGTGAAATTCTAGGACCATCCTTTCTCTTAGGAGAATATTTGAATTGGGGGTGGGTGGGCTTCATACAGAAGAGACCCTTTGGAAAAGGCCTATTTGATTCTAAGTCCCTAAAGGTCTCTATTATGGGGTCTTGTCAGATCTGATGGGATTTCCCTAGAATTTCAGAATGTGAGTCTCAAGGTCTAGAGTCCATTTACAGCAGACATAAACAAGTGACATTTGGGCACATTTTGACATGTCATTTTCATCAGGAAGATTTGGTTATCAGGCATTTTTCCAAGGTAATTTATACAAAGCACCTCTCTACAGTGCCAGTTATCAAATCTGAGTGGAACAAATATACAATCAAACTTTATTTATTTAGCTGAAATATATGAATTAGTTCCTGCTGTTTTAACAAGTAGCCAACTGGCTGTTTGTATAGTAAATAACAGTAAGAAAAAAAGAAAAGCTCCTTACTTCTGACACTGTAAATTATTTTCAAATCATTAATGAGGAAATAGTAACAGGAAGTCAAAAAGTAACCCACCTATGGGATTTAGCATTAGCTCCCAAAGGGCACAGAGCTGAAACCTAATAATCAAAATTCTTAGAGGTCTCCAAATCTGATTTTATACCTGGGAAACATCGTCCATAAAACTAACAAAATTGAAGTGTGCAATATTCATGATCTCCTAGTTGTGTTCATTTTATTTACATAGTTAATGTCACAAAAGTTTGTATAAATATTTGAATTATTATTTTCCCAAGATGTCCAGAATGCTTTATGAATATTTTCTCTAATAATGTTTCTCTGTCTGGGAATATCATGAGAATATACAATGTTGTGTCCCACATTTTTCTTAAAGACAGAAAATGTAGAAGGTGTTGAACTCTGAGGTGAAGTGGGGTCTCCAGCAGTAATGTGCTATCCAATTACCCTGGAACAGAAATTACATTGGACAAGAACAGGAGAGGAAAGAAAAGGGGAAGATGGAAAAGGGCAGAGCTCAGGAATTCCCAGTGAGAACTAGTTTCACTAGGAACTTTACACGTGTCCTTTCATCAGCCCCTTACACTTACTGTGAACAAAAAACAGCGCTGGGATTTTAACATCAAAACAAATGCCATCCCGAGAGTTTAAGTAACTAGTTAGCTAACTAGCAATTCTAACAGAGGAAGGTTTAGAACTCAAGTCTCTCGTAAGCTACAACACAGACTTTTCCAGTCCATCCTGGACATCTAATTTCAAAACTCTAATCAATATTTAGCAGCTCCCTAGATGCTGTAAAACCGGGGCTAAAGCCTGATGACAAAAGCTGCAGAATTGCAAAACTAAATTGCACACTCTCACCAGATCTCTTAATGATAAGTTTAGACTGGTATTTTGGAAAATCCATGGCCCTGAGATGGGACTTGGGGTCCATCAGACAGGCAAAGGAGGCCGAGGATTTGAACCAGCAAATCTGCCTGAATGTATCTTCGATGGAACAGCCCCACCTATCACCCTTCTTTCCCAACCACTCATTCCTGCCTAAGAGAGCTAGCCTTCTTTCACATTAAAAAACAAAACAGAACAAACTTTAGATGTTACCTGGCACAGATATTTCATAAGAGGGTACCAATTCTCTTCAGGATCCATACTTAACTTTCCTCCCCCATTGACACCATGCCCCAAATGAGAATTAGATCCAAGCATAGCATAGACAGGCAAGTCAGGACCTCCTCGAGGAGGGAACTGCTGCTACACAAGACAGTTGTCAGCTTGTAGAAAGTCTCTTCACTAGGGTAGTAAGGAGTACATTGCTGAGGGGATCACCAGAATTCATCAAAAGGCTATCGTGGTTGCTTTTCACAGGCTAGAGAAGGCATGAGCTGGCTACAATGGATTTAGGTTCCACAGTGGAAATGATGGGATCCCAGAGTGACAGAGGTAAGGTTTTGGCACGCATTCTTTAGAGGCATAGTGGGCACAGTTACCATAATTAGCCACAAAGATCTGTAGCAGTGGCTAATTATTCCCAGGGCTGTAGGGATTAAAAAAAAAAAGAGAGAAAAAAAAGCCGGGCAGTTTCTTAAACCGACTTACATAAGCAGAAAAATTCCAGATCTGCTGAGCATAAACAAAACTTGAAGAACTATAGTAGGGTTCATGGCCTCTTATTCAACTCTAAAACTTAAACCAGGAGTGCCCAACCTTTCGGCATCTCTGGGTCACACTTAAAGAAGAAGAGTTGTCTTGTGCTACACATTATATACACAAACACTAACAAAAATAAAAAAATCTTATAATGTTTTAAGTAAATTTATGATTTACTTAAAAAAGCAAATAACCAGGCTTATGTGGTTATTAAATACTGTTCTGAATGGAGCCGTTTGTTACAGTGGTCCAGTTAAGGACTAATGGAGATCAGGTGATATATGAAGTCTTGATAAAGTCAATCTTACACTAAACTTATTGGGATTGTTTCTCCTATTTCCCTAGACTGGCAGAGTCCTCTCATTGGCTCCCTGCTATGGAATGAGCACTATTTCTGCAGAAATATTTCATACAACTTCCCCTCATGGTTGTCCTCCCCCAAAATACTAAACCAAAAGATATCAAATCAAAAGCGATGCTACTTTCTGGTGGATATTGCAGATTCCAGTGTCACCATCCAAGGACTTAAGATATAACAGAATGGATATTTCTCTTTTATAACCATTTAACTTTCCTGTTTGACTACTACAAAGTCAGAGAGACCTTGGAGAGGGACTGTGGATTATAACAGCCTTAATCAGATAGTATTAGTAACAAGTGTGTCTATTGCTCTGCACATGGAATCTTCACTGGGACAAATGAATACATGTCTTAAACCCTGGAACACTATTACCCTTAAAAAACACTGTCTTTGACTGCCTGCTAATTAACATAATCAGGAACAAGGGATCTTCACATATCAGAGACAGCGACATTATTTACCACCTTTGTTCATTTCTATGACATTGTTTTTGCTCTGTCATAATGAAGTATGGAGCAATCTTTGTTTGTTTGTGGCATTCCACAGCCTACACGCTGATCCATCGCATCGCTCTAGTTGAAGCAGGTGAGAAGAAAGCAACAAGCACCACGATTGCTTCAGGGAGATACATGCAGTCCTGCAAAATCCCTGAAGTTTCTTAGGGTCTCTTAGGTGGGGCACGTCTGGGAATACTCTCCTAAAGAGACAAACAGGTTGCTGCGCTTTTCACTAACCTCCGAGAAGAAATAGGCATAAGGCTTGATTAACCTCTTTAGATTTTGGAGCAAATGCATAAAATGTTTGGCCTGTTGTTTTAATATATTTATCAGGTAGCCTTCAAGGCTGCCATTTTGAATGGGGATCAAAGCAAGAAAAGACTACACAGCAGGTCTAAGAAGCAGTGCAAGCTTTCCCAAAATGGACCGCATGATGCAGCAGGCTCGGTGATCCTGGAAGGGACTGTAGTACACAGAGATACTTTGTGACGTCTCTGGCAAGTCCCAACATGAGAATAACGGCAGAGATCACCTGGGTTTTAGATGAAATCCATGTCTTATTTTGTCAAAATTATACCCCATTTGAAAGTAGCTCCTAGCATATTACTGGGTTTTGGTAAACTCTAAATGCCTAACCATGGACACCAAATGGTTTTATGACTCAAGTTGCCCAATATGAAAAAAGAAAGAGGAAGAAAAGAACAGACGCCGAGGGGTACGATGCTGAGGAGTACACTCTGATTATTCTGTTTGTTCTTCCAGGTCAGTTCTTCACTCTTCTCCTCTGAGTTTTGTTCTCTGAGAAGCTAAAGTATCTCCTGCTACAGGGCATGGAAGCCCAGGTAGCCTCTAGCTGTGTTTGGCCAATGGGAGGCAATGAAATGGAGGGCAGCAGGAGACTGATTATTTGTTAACTCCTGTACTTCCTCTTTGCTGGACTAACGTTTAGTGGTAGTTGTTTTACCCTTTCTAAGGCTACAGCTCTGCCTCCTATGATCGGAGCTCTAAGTTCCTGGCACAGCCTAAGTCCAGTGCGGACTTTGCCCTGTTGCTGGTCTTTGGGGACTTCAGTATCCTCTTTTCTTGGCCTTAACCTTTTCCACACCTCTGTAAGTAGCTCCTTTATTTAACTCTCAACCATCCTGCCTTTGAGCATACAGTCATCCCCACCCCCCATTCTCATTTAATGATGGAACAAAAGGATGATCCTGGGGAAACAGCAGGCCATATTGTACTGCATATTGATGGGCTTTTTAATAAGAGATAAATAAAGCTATCTATTTTATAGACACTGTTATTTTGGAGTTTTTTATTATAGGCAGCCAATCAATCACAATCTTTAAAGATGTAACTCCTCCCTTTGACAACTCCTTCTCCCACTACCTGGGGAGTGTTGTTTTATTGGCCTCATTCCAGCATCCACTGTATCCTTCGGACATCTCTCCTTCCCTGAATGTCAATAGACTTAGTGTCTTTTCCACCACCGTCCTGGCTGAGAATATCCAAATGTATCATTATCTACCGTTCTGGTACCATCCACTACCCCTTACCAAAACTGTAGCAAATATGCCCTGAGCTTATTGGTAAGAATGATACGCTCCCCATTTATTTAGAGTCAAATTTCACAGTCTTCTAGAAGACTAATAGTTTAAGTATTTCCTTTCTGAGTTCTTGCCATTAGTCTTTCTTATGACAAGCTGTGTTTTTTTCTTTTTTCCTGACTCTGCCTGAAGAGCAATGTGGAAGAACATCACTGGAGGATGCTGCAGTGAGAGAACAAGGGATGGGGCAGAGACCAGGCCCTGTTTCATCCTGTTCCATGGTCATGTGCCCAGGCAGCCTTGGGAGTCAATAGCTTCCAAAGACCTTTCTGCAGGTTGTGGTCCTGTCAACATCTGCTCACTTGACCCGAGTTAAAACTCCTGTTCCTTACTTATGCCTATCCCTCCAAAAGCTGCAGATAAGACTGTCAGCCTCTCACTGAGGAGTGATTTTCTCTGTGTATGTCTGACTGTCACGTATCTCATGAGATTAGGGGCACTGGAAGGGCCAAGACTTTTCTTGCCTTGAGAATTTTTGGATTCTTAGCAGCTAGCACATGTCTGGCTCATAGAAGAAAGAAAAAGAAGTCATTTCTAGCAAAGTTGCAAACACATCTTCAAGATCTCACTCAAAATCTAGTGCAGTAATTCATGAAACCTTCCTTCTTATCATTTTTTCACCACCTTCAAACATGTTATACCTGATAGTTAGGTTTTACTCCCCCTGTATGCCCTTAGTAATTTATATATGCTTCTCTTACAGCATTTTTTTCCTGCTAACTCACAATCATATGTCTTTTCCACTAGCCTATGTAACTATCAAGCACAGTAGCTATTAAGCTGACTGTTTAAACCTTGGGCTTTGAGCCTCAGCTCCACTAATTTGTAGCTATATTATCTTACTTTAGTTACTTAACATCTCTAATATTGTTTCCTTATTTGTAAACTGGATATAATTTGCTCATTCATATATTTGTTATTCATGTGTTTATTACATACCGTGTGCTAATCTAGTGTATGTACTGGCAACAGAGATACGAGAACAGAAAAAAAGAAAGAACAGGACAGCAGAGAGAGGAGAAGAAAGGAAGGGTAAGGTGGACCAAGTCCTCGCCCTGATGGAGAGCACAGCCTTGCTCTGGATGTGTCCGTATCGCTCATATGCATGTCTCTAGAACAAATGTGTGACTTTACATAGTTAGAAGTACTTTAAAGTAAATAAAGCAAGGTAAGGGAATAGTGTTCGACTGAGTGGGCTGTAAGTTTTTGAATTCATTATAGTCGCTGATTTGAGGATTAAAGAAGGCCCTCCAATTTTTAGGGCTGTGCACACATAATGTTTCTTCTCGGAGTTAGGTGTGACCTAGGGAGTTGCTTTGGCTCCTGAAAGCAGGACAGAAGGGAATTGCCTCCAGATGCTTTGAGAAGAGCCAGTCAAGGATCATCACATCTCCTTTCCCCTGATGAACTCATTATGGAAACGTTCGTAGGGAAGGAGCCCCTGCACGTGAGGCCTTCACGTTCACCCGTGTCGGACAACAGCCCATGATTCGGGAATGGTTTTACTACAGCATAGCCCACCCTGTCCTCACTGATGGAGGCCTTATCCTAGTGTGGTTTTCGGATACCCAGAAAGCATTTGGTAAATTCTTATTATCATTATTATTGATTGTATTATAGTAACATTTGTATTGGCACTGTAGAAACATAATAGGGATTCACCATCTTTCTATTCAATTAGCATGAGTTTTAAGGCATCCAAATACAAGTATTTTGATCCAACCTCAACAAATAGGAAAAGTAAAGTTCAAATATTTCAAATTACCTGTCAGAGGTGGCAGAGTGGTAGTGGTTAGTTTCACAGAGTTCCCCTGATAGAGTTAAACTTTATGTTTTAAATGCACTTTTCTATTGATTAGCAATATAAAATGAGATACACACATTTTCAAAATCATTTGGCTAGAAAATATAATGAATAGAATTATGAAAACAGAAAACCTTTGAAAATCAAGTACACAAATTTAACATGTTTAGTAAAATTCTGTAGGAATAGTAAAATTTGTCTCAAAATGTCAATGTAAACTAACAGCTGTTATTTATTTTTTAGGCACAAAAATTAAATTTTAAAAACTGGACAGAAAGTTTAGTTTGAACTGAAATATAGCTCACTTTCTCTCAAGCCTTAGCAAGAGAAGCAAAGGGGAAGATATATATATAAACTTTCTCTGGTGGCAGAAATTGCTAACAGCACCAGAGTAAATCTGCTGTTTGTGAAACATGTGAGGACAAATCTGAAAGGATGAGGGAAATGCAAAAGACATCAGAGGCAATTTTTCAGTGGATAAAATTAAATCAAAGGGGAAACCAAGTTTACTGGAGTATAAATACATATGATAAAATGAGAACTACACTTTCTAAAATAAGAATGTGTCCTTTAAATAATATTTCAGTAGTATCTAAAAAATAAACACTATGTTTTAAAATCCTGTAAATAAAATTCTAAATATCCTGTTTCTGGTTGCTTTGAGTATATTGTTTCTTTCTTAGAATTCACTATCTACCACAACAATAGCTGCAGCAGAAGAATTAAATTGAATTTGGATTATATGTTAGTAATGAATGTAGTTCAATTACGATAGTAGCTTTAGTAGGCTTGGCTTGAAATAGTGTGCTTTAAAGGGCTTGATTTGAAAATATGCAAGTAATGCTTTTTCTAAGTCATTGAAATAACCAGGGCAACTTCCTTGCTCTGGAAACCGAACAAGAAATCATTCAATAGCTTAGAACATAGAGTTTTACTGTACCTTTAATTTTCCTGTTATTTGACAAGGTATATTAACCTATAGAACAGATTTTCAAATGTGTTCTAGTAAGAATGAGAAATGTCGTTTTGCTTCACTCTGAGATTTTATTTTCTTTATTCTAAACTCACAGTTCTGATTAAGTGACTGTCAAAAGAAGCCTTAACTAATTGGCTAAATTTTCAGCAAGCAGTTTCTAGGAACAGCATGGTTCAATTTGCGTAGGTATTAAAAGAACACAAGTCCATACACAAACTACTGTATCAATAAAAATGGACTATTTTTTAAGTTTATATTCAATAAATACTTATTTTAATTGAGCTATATACCCATTTCAGTTGGTAAGCAGGCCTTAGATTCAGAAAGTCAAATATAATAATCTTTCCAGGAATAAACCATAAAGAAAAATAATTATTTTTCAAGGGTGAAGATATGCATATTATTTTATAGTAGCCACATATACACACCACACATGATTTAATATACACACGTGTATGTACACATGTGTGTGTGTGTGTGTCTGGCTTACATTCTATGATTTGTGCACCATATTAGAAACAATATAAAAAAGTTTGAACTAATTTAAACAGGAAAAAAAAAACATGTTTCCTTTCGTTCTAAAGTGAAAATACAGATCCTGTCCTTTTCTGGAGTTCACCGAGTTGGCCTCCAATGGCTTGACGCTACTGAGTCATTGATGCTAATCAGTAGTCACGCTCCCCTGAGTTTTTTAAATATATTAAATAAAAGGCTCCTCTACTAACAAACTCCACTAGAATTGTCAGATCTTCACCACTAAAGCTTAGCCATTAGGCAGATGGATGGGCTTTTACTCCTCTCATCATTTTTAATTGTCATGGAATTACATGTATCCTCCTTTAGTCAGTACCGTATATGCTGTTCTTGGCTTAGTTGAAAGCGATGCACCACAGAAAAGATAAATTATTTCATTATCACCAAAACATTTATTAAATGTCCATATTTGGGGGAGGCAGTGATGAGTATTATAAGCGGGAATTAATTAGGCTCATTTCCTGCCTGGTTGGAGGTCAAAGTGCGATATGTCTACGCTGCAATGATGGAGGCGTTTGAAGGTCATGTGTTAAGTAAGTTTTTACCATGAACATTTGTACCCTTGTGCAGAGGATATCAGGGATGTGGGTAAAAAAGGAGACCCTTGGGAGCTGCATGTCTCGGTGATTCGCAGCCACTGCAGCAATCACGTGGAAGAGACTCCTGCAGAAACCCCGACCTGAGTCACTGAAAATGAGGGCATGATAACAAGGGACGGGAGCAGATTTTTTTCTAAATCTTCTACCTCTCATCTCAGAAATTACTAAACAGAAGGGATTACCGACTTCCATCTGCTCTACATATTATTAAAGTGCTCTATGTGCTTTGGGAACGAGGGGTCAAATAGGAAATAAACTAGCTATTGGCAAATATCACAGACACACCCACTAAAGCAGTGGATGCCTTTCTTACTGATAGAGGTTTAAGCACATGCTTAGAAAATTGCACACGTTTTATATATCAAATATCTCTAGTAGCTCAACGTATCACTCCTGCATCTTTCCTCCCAACTCTGAATGGTTACCAGATCTTACTAATTCTATCACATCTCTCAAACTCATCCTTTCATCTTTTTCAGGAAAACAAAATTAACATAGGTTGTTAGTCTCTTCTTTCTGGATAACTGTAACAGCTTCCTAGCCATTTTTTTCATGATCTCTGTTCTCTTTTTTCATAATAGGTCCTCTCCATAATAGGTCCACACTGCTAACGTGATTTTTTTCAAAAATATACATAATATTATGCGGTTTTCACTTTGAAAATCCGAGAGCTTTGTATCAATTAGGCAATGAAATCTTTACTCATCAGATTTCTCTTTGGTCACCTCTTTCTTACTACCTTCCCTTTCCTCCATCTCTACCAAAAGTTTGGTGAATTTACTCTGATTTTCATGGAAATCTCTATATGTATATGAGGAGGGACTCAAAAAACCTAGAGCTATCTTTTGGAGGGCAGGTTCCATGTAGTACAGGCTTCCCCTGCTAGATGAGTGATCCAGGAACCCACTTGTGTCTGTGCACCAGCTGGCGTTGTTATGAGAGGCTGCAATCAGCTTCAGCGAAGGTTTTTTTTGAAAACTCCACAAGCTTGCCCATTTCATGATGGGTGATTTACAGCACACCTGCCCACACTACACTGAATGTTCAGCAGTTTTTGACCAAAAATAGCATGACCCCCATGCCCCACCCCCCCCATTCACTCCACCTTGCCCCAAGGGGCTTGTTTGTTTGTTCCTATGGATGAAAAAAGTCCTCAGAGGAAAGTGCTTTGCAGATGTGGAAGAGCTGAAACAAAAGATGGCAGGAGCACTGAAAGGCATCAAAATTGACCAGTTCAAAAACTGTTTTGAACAGTTGAAAAGAAGTTTTGATAAGTGTATTGTATCAAATGGAGAGTCCTTTGAGGGTGACTGAAGTTTAAACATGTAAGAATAAATACACAATTTTTTATAAATAAATTCTGTTTTGGGGGTGTACCCCCTCATGTATTGTTTCCTCTGTTCAGCATATTGTTTTCTTCCTTCTCTACTTGAGAAGCCCTTACTTTACTTTCGATGCCAGGTCTAAACATTATCTCTTCTCTGTAGCTCTTTGGTCTGTTCCAAGGAGCTAAGCACTCCCTGCTGTTTACCCTATGACATTCTACGGGCCTGATTTTTCCAAAGCACACGCGAGCGCGCGCACACACACGTATGATTTTATTTACTTATTTTTTAGAGAGAGGGGAAGGGAGGGAGAAACACGGAGAGAAACATCGATGTGCTAGAGAAACACCCATCAGCCGGCAGGCCAAGCACATGCTCCAAGGGAGACCTAACTGGAGACCTTTTGGTTTGCAGGATGGTGCCCAACCCACAGAACCACACCAGCCAGGGCTACATAATCTCTTAAAAGATACACAGTCTTGTTTGCACATCCTCACTTGTCAGTGCAATTAGTGAATTAATACCATCTCCTCACTAAATATTGGTTATGATTTATAGCTATTTCAATCATATCCTTTCATTTTATACTTTCAATAAGTTTGTAAAGCATTACACAGTAGATATTGTTCCCATATAACAGTAAGAAAATTGAGTATTAAAGCCAAGAAATAACTAAACATTTTAGTTTTAGTTTAAATATTTGCTTTGTTTTGTTTTATTTATAGTTTAATGTCTTTCTAGTATATCATAGACTTTGTTATATAAACATTATATTTAATCCCATGCATGTATGTGCAGAAAGAAAAATTACCCCTTTGTATTTACACGACTTTGTTTGAACGTTTACAAAGGATCAGTATATTATAAACCAAAAAATCCCTTAGCCTTTTATATCTTTCATTTTGACTTTAGTCTCATCATGACAAATTATGGCTTGACAGATGATCCAACCGAGGTATTATAAAACATGTTAGATAGGTACTTTAGGATAAAAATTTATAAAATAATCACTGAGGTCAACTACTATAAATGGAGCATTCCAAAAATCTTAATATAAAAGTTATAGTAGATCAGATCCTTTGTGCATCTTAGGGGAGGTAACCATAAATTTATTTTGATAAGGTTTGTCAGTCAATATGTTTTATCTTTCTTTTATGCAAAAGACAATATAAGTGAAAACCTGTGATTAATAGAGCCAAATAAAGAAGGAGCTAGGTAATGTTGTCCTTATACTTCTATATTGAAAATAAACCAGATTTTAGTTTTCATCCTACATGAGAGGGAAGGGAAAAGAATAATATTAGCCAAATATACCAACTCATTTTTCAGAAAACAGAGATAGGGAAAATAAATGAGAGGAAGCACATTCAGGCATTTTTTAGGACTTGATAAGGAACAGCTAATGAGTAGATAATGGGTTTTATGGGTTAATATCATGCTTCCTATATAGAACAAAGCCCTTCAGGCAGCTTTCAGTGGGCACATTGCTTTAATGCTTCCAAAGTGGCTGCCATGTTTTGTTCTGGTTCATTCACATTTAGTCACTCAATCACCATTTGTGTGCATAGCCCTACATTTATAAGCAAATGACCTTCTTTTGACCAATTGTGTGTGTACAAATCTCTCTTCTTATCTCAACATTTAGAGCAAAGTTTGGTAAACAGTGTAAGATTCGGGAGGGAAGGTATAAATCAAAACTAAAATCTTGATTTCAATGCCTTGAATTCTTGCTATATATTTTGTCATTCTTGGGACTTGGTCAAATGGTTAATGAGACCCAAACTATTTGAAATGCAGTTCTCTAAAATCTAAGGGATGCAGCCACATTTGAGTAAAGAACTATTAAAATGATGAAATCATTATATTGTATCCAAGGATAAAAGACATTGTAAATATTTAGTCTTTCGCAGTCACAAACCACTTAAATGGATGAACATAGTCTATTCATTTATTTATGGTTCTAATAGCCTCTAGGAAATGTCAAATTCACATACTCTCCTGGAACACAAGATTTAGCTTTTGAATTTTGACTTTAACTAAAATATATGTAAAAGCACATAGTCGGTGAGCTGCCTATTGGCTCCACATCTGTGTAGGATTATATGCAAACAGTATTTGAGCTAGCACTGGCAGTCACATGGACTCACTAGCTTGAGTATTATTATTATTATTATTATTATTATTTTTAAAGAGAGACAAGAACTAAAGGAAGACAATTTGGAGAAGCACTGTTTTCAGCAATAATCTTATACATGAGGTAAGGCTCAAAGTTGCCAAAACAGAATCTGGAAATAAAGACCCATCAGCCCATGTCAGAAGTAAATCATAATTGTTCTGAAAATGATTAACGCTGGGTGACAGCCAATGTTACTTTGATAAAATAGTACTTAGTCTGATTCTACAATTGAGCAGACAGGAAATGGCTCACCTTTGGTAATGACTTAACTCTTTCATAGAGGGCTATAGTAATTCCCAAATAGAAGCCAGAAAAAATGTCTCGGATGCCAAGAAATTAAACAGAGTTTCCATGGGTAGCAGACAATTTTTCTTTTTCTATCACTGTCTCACATTCCTTTTACGTTTTTCTTATCTGCAGATTTTGGTAGCCAACACACATACGACTGAAGGAGATTTTTAACAATGATCTCTGCTGATTTGGCAGCATTAAAGGAGTTAGTAAACAACAGCAGGACCTCACTTCTTGGTGACCTTTTCAGCTTGCAGAAGTTACACAAAGTATTTTTTTAATATATTGTAATATGGTGGGACAGAGGCAGAACAAAGTCCCACAATTTTTCAAATTCAGTCTTACAATCTTAATAAAATCTCGAGATATCCTAATTCCTGGAATGCAAAAAAAAGTGCTCAGATCAGTCTCTCTCATCATAGGTTGTATTTACAGCCTCTTTTAGACACACACATCCCCACTCTACACCACACTCTCCATTTGCAACATTGCCAAGCTCAGGCTCTTCCTTCCCATGGGCACAACTTAAATCCATCTAGAAAATGATTTGATCTGCAGAACGCAGATCATTTTAAACTGGAAAGAAGAATAAAGCCTTGGAGACAGCACAGAATGTGGTTATAATAGTCCAAGTTAAAAATGACCAGAGCATCAACAAG
Organism: Mormoops blainvillei; assembly: GCA_004026545.1. Classification (NCBI taxonomy): domain Eukaryota; kingdom Metazoa; phylum Chordata; class Mammalia; order Chiroptera; family Mormoopidae; genus Mormoops; species Mormoops blainvillei. Next base: position 132,410 of record PVJD01001254.1, on the reverse strand, counting down.
GGATTTGGCTGCTAGACTAGTGTGGTTATTAATGGACAAACGCTCTTTCCTCAACCGGGGAATGGCTTCTATTCCTTGTGGTTATGGGAAGAGGAAATAGAAGGAGACAACACTTTACTGGCAGACACATTACTGACCCTGCAGAGGCAGCAAGACAAATGAGCAGCGAAGGCTTTAGAAAAGAGAGTTTTGCCAAGCAGACTAATTGCTGCAGGAAATGCAGGATCCCTTGGACGTGATGGTGACTGGGTTGGGTCGCTCCCTATCAGAGTAGGATCGATCACCCAAATGCATTGGTGAATCAAACCGTCCTGGAATGTTGAAATCACTGAGTCAGAAGCAAAGGTCTCCTGATCCCTGCCCATTTGTGGGACGTGGGTATTCGAGGGAACCAACCTGTCACTTTACTCATAACATGTTTGAACTGGTACTTGCTATCCATATATCTGGGATGATACTGAGTTCAGATATTTATTCTGAAATATTAATATGTCTTGATTTTTGCTTCAATAAATATAGCCATCAAAATAATGCAGAATGCAGTTTTTAGACTTTTTTAAACTCTCAAAGATAATGCTTAAAATAAACAAAATGGTCAGGATATTATTTTAATTACAGATTTTAGTAAATATGTTTTGTTAGAAAGGAACAAATGTTAAATGTGTGTTTTTAGATTTGGTACTTTGCTCATTTCACATCTCAAAACTGTTTACTTAGAATCAAATCTATATGAAAACCATATTTGGAACTAGAGCCAATCCAATATAATACGCAAAATGGATGAAGAAGAAATAAATAATGGAAGAATATAAATAAATAAAATTATGTGTGAAAGGAAGCCCTGTTACTGTAGGCTAAATAATATCTAGAAGTGACCCCTCCTTAGGAGCAGATACTCTTTCTCACTCTTTCCTCTTGGCTGAGGGAGGCCAGAGAATAGCTTCACCTGGAACAAGAGCACAATTACGGGAGTCACGCAGAGGGATAACCCCATGACATCTCTGCTATTTAGAACCAGAGGCCTAAGTGGATAATTCCTGAAGAAGGCTTCTGCAGAGCTATGCTTTTGAAATGCTTACAGTTCTTCCACTGACAATGTATTCTTCCACTTGAGATGTATTATTGAATTTTAGAGCAGAAATTTATCAAGGCATTGGGGGCCTCCCAAAAACAATTTTTTTTAAATGAAACTGCTCTTGGAAATGGTCATAACATTATTGGCAGACCTTTGGGCAATTTTCTTTGTAATCTTGTTAGAAAACCTCGCTTGCTGGAGAGGGAAAATTAGATGATCCTCGAAGGAGCTATGGGAAAAGGAAAACAGGTGTCTCAACTGGAAAGACATGGAAGTAGCAAGGTCTCGGAAATAGGACCCCTCTGGATCTCTGCGTCTTTCTGCCATTTGCCCTATCCTGCGGTGCCAGGGGTCCAGCCCTGGCTGCCCTTCCAAGGACGTTGTTGGCAGCCAGCCGTGTGTCTGCATGGAGAATGCCACGGTCACGGCAGGATTGCTCCTGTGTTGAAAACGCAGAGACCAGTTCTGCAGCACTCCATCAGGAGAGAGGCGATTTCCTAACAAAGGGGGAATGCTCAATCAGAACAGTTTCTGGAAGTTTGCCCTCTGCCATGAAACTTGCTGAATGGTTTGAGTTTTTCCAAAATTGCTTGAAATTTAGCTGCTAGGAGGCTCTGCTGATCATTCCAATTTTCCTCACAATTTTGCATTTTGTTGGATGCTTCCCTCAAGTATTACAGTGTGGTTCAGTCATTAGTCAGAGCTGGAAGGTTTATTATTTATTTTGACAGTCACCAGCCTATTTTGTCAAACAGTCCACATCACTGCTCCATTTGACAGGTGTTACTCTTAAAATCTTTCGGCTTCTTTTCCTCCCTTCGAGTAAGGCTCCTTAGATCTGCTGTCTGTTTCTTTCCCAAAAGGAAACACAGTATGTTTTCTGGTTAATAAAAGCTTTGTTTTGTTGCTACTCTTCAGTGGCAGATTAAGCAGTCATTGGTCAAAAACATTTTCTTGGTTTAATCTAAATTTTTGTGACGGCTTAAACTAGGATCTAATGGGAGATAACATAGAAGCATAAAAGAGAAGATAGTGAACATGATGTAAGGAGAGGCAAGAAAGTGCTGCCATGTCGCCTCAATATTGTAAGTTAGAAGGGTCAAAACAAGCTTATTTTAATGGTGTGAGGTTTGGGTTTAAAAAAAAAAAAAGCTGCGTAATATGTTCCATATTCTGATAGAAGAAAATGCAGGTGACTGTGGTGACACAGAGGGGACCACTAGCTCAGATTAGAGAAGTCAGCTTTCTGGAGAAGATGACATTTGAAATGATTTTTAAAGATATATGGTAATGTGGACAAAAGAAGGGGTGGTGGGAAGGACTGTCTATACTGATACCTATTCAAGGAGGATGATGAATTTGATTTTGGATATGTTGCTTATCACATATCATGCAAACATTCACAAATTCCTTTCTTTTTCCCTTGGTGTTCAGGGCCCATCACTGTTATCCATTTGGTCCTCTAACTTCCTTTTCTACTTAAATGTCGCCTCCTCAGGAAGCCTTCTCTGATCCCTGTATGCAAGTGCTTCTCTATCACCTCATCGTGACTCCCTATTTTTAGGTTTTTGTTTGATGTTTCTTAATTGAGCATTTTACTACCTGTCAGAAAGAAACAGCAAATATTTCTTTAATTACTTATTGTCAATCTCCTCTCTTTGAGCAGTTCTGCAACATACTACCCTAACAATGAGCTTATTGATCTTGATTCTGTGGTTCAGAAATTTGAGCAGGGCTCACCACAGATGATTTGTCTTGTGTTCTGTCATCTGTGTTGTGTCAGTTGGTCTCACTCATTCAGGCGGAGGCTGGGCTGCACGAACAAGAGCGGCCTTACTCACACGTCAGGCACCTCCGTCCCAGGTTGTTGGCTGGGGTGCCTTTCTCCAGATGAGTGCTTTCTCCAGAAGAATGGCCTGGAGTCCTTTACCAAGAACCTCAGGACAGCAAAAGAGTGAAAGCAGCAGCTACCTCATCTCACGAAACCTAAGATCTGAACTAGTACAGTGTCACCTCTACCAAATCTTGTGGTCAAATCAGTTCTAACACCAATGCAGATTCAAGGGGAGAAGCAGTAGGTGCCATTTTTAACTTGAGGAATTGCATGGACATATAGGCCCAGAAGCAATTATTCTAGCCCCCTTTCCCTACTAGTCATCATCTCTTCTAGAATTTTGAGGTTGTTGGAATCATCTAGTTGTGTGGAATCAAGAATGTAGTTGCTTATTTTTTCTCATTATATCTACATTGGAACACCGTAGAGTACCATACTCACATCTACAATCCTGATTTTTTTTTTTAAACTGGAATCTTTTATCTCTATTTGTTTATCAGACATTTCTTATATGATCTAGTGTCACTTCAGAAACAATATATAACAAAAAAACTCACCTCTCTTCCCATGTCATTTTTTCTCTTAATTCCCAAAATCCTTGGAAAAGGACCATATACTTTTATACTTTTAGAACCTGGAACATGATAAAGTATGTTACTTAACTCACATTAGCGTGAATTAAAATGTTTAAACACCAACGTGGGTTGCATAAATGTAAACTTACTGGCTTTATTGAAAATAAAGGAAAGCATATTTAATAGTTATATTGTTGTTTGTGTTATTTTGCATTCTACATTAGGTTGTGTTCTTTATAAAGCAAACTCTAGTTAGAAAAAAAGTATATAAGAAAATAAGGTTGGAGTAGAAGACCACTGAATCTGAGAGTCAGAGGAAAGTTTTCAGAACCTAATGCTAGATGTTCAATCCACCTTGGAAATCATATTTCTTTAAGTTTTAAATTAAAATCTTTATATCTACTTTTTAAAAGTCAGTAATATTACAGTAATTACAACTTTAAGCAAAAACATTTTAGAGACCAAATGGTCTTCCCTCTCTCCAAAATATGGTTATTTGAATTACTCGTAGCAACAATTAATCACTAACTGATTCATCAGCCTGCAGCTGGGATTAGAGAGCTGACTTCCTATTTAATTCCTATTTTATGTTCTACTGTGCTCAGCAGGGATTGAGTAATAGCAAACTAATAACCTTTGCCTACCCTCAGTACCTTTTTCTAATACCAGCAAAGAAGAAAATATTGAATATTTTTCTCAACTACATTTTCCCTGCACATTTCTGAAAGAACTTTAGAATTACATGTTGATCCATTTTGCTGTAAGAATAAGGCATTATGGAAAGATGTTAAAAATTTGAGCAAACATTCTTCGCTATTTTTCATTAAACAACTCATGTTAGAGAAATGGTTATATAACTGACTCCAAATGGATAATGATTTTTCTATTTCTTGGATACCTGACATTTTGAACTTCATGTGAATGACATATGAAATGCTGCATTAATGTCCATAGACAGAGAACAACTACTAGTAAATCCATTAGTCAGATATCGTATATACTTTTAAACTTTGGAATAAGCTTTTCTTTTTCCTCTCTATTTCTAATGTATGAAGTCAAAATTACTTTAGAAATTTATCTGAGTCATGTGACTCTAGACATACACTGTATGAAAATATACCCATGTACTCAGCAATAGATTTTCTTCTAGTGCTCTGCTTATCAATATGTTGTATCTCATAGGATTCAATGAGAGGATATTGTAACCTATTCTGGTAATTCCTAGGAGGCATTAGAAGTTTGGTCTGGGAGCAACATGCCCACCCTCTACTCCAAAGAAAGAACAAGTTCACTTAGAGTAAGTGTTCTCAATTAAATGATTTAAAGACTTCAAACTCTCTGCAAATGTTAAAGCACAATTTGTGTCATGTGGGCGTTTTCTCTACCTTTCACCAGTTTATTGAACATATTAAAATAAATGCCCTTCATGGGAATCAGAAGTTCTCTTTAGGACAGTATAGAATTCCCTTTAATATAATCACATTCATTCATTCACTTTATTATTTTAAAATCCAGTATCCTTTGAAGATGTTAACTGCCAGTTTTTTCTCCAATTCTCCTTAATGTAACTGAAATTGTAATTAGTATACATTAGTAATATTACACATACTAAAAATTTAGAATAGTCTGAAACTTCACTCTACCTGTGTGCCAAGTTAGCTTGCCATAGCTTCGTAGGGGCCAACAGAAGACACAAGCCTCCTGAATTGGAAACAGAGGACATTATCACTCACAGCGACAGCAGCAGTCAGCATTTATGCTGGTGTCCCACAGGACAACTCTAAGTGGGCCAAGCGGCTGCTCGCGCACAGTGGTTTGTGTTACAGGGGTGGAATTCCAAACTTCGAAAAACGGAATCTTTTATAATGTGCCATAAAACTGCCTAGGTTTTCCCCCAAAGGAAAACATTTTTGTCATACTGAACAATAAACACGCAAGACCTATGGAGAATTGTCTTCTTACAATACGCACCCCTCAATTTAACACCGTCTTGCCCTCTAGAAAATATTACCGTGAGTACACTACACTGTCAGCCATATTGGTAAAACTAACTGGTGGAGATCAGGACTAAATCTGCCCATTTGTCTTAGGTTACATTTAGTTAAGGTACCGTCACCAGGGCTCTGAGCAGCAGCATGAGGAAAGGCGCAGTAGTAATATCTGCTGTCTCAGGCCCAACCAGCTAAACAAATCTCATAACCCATCTGCACCTACCTTAGAGTTCTAGGTGTGCATCTACATGATTGAGCTGGATAGTTCAATCAACATGCTTGTTTCCACAGTTTGCGGTCCTAAAAAGACATGTGTTTAATCTGCCAGTCTGTAGTTTACAATGTAGCAGAATAAATAGTTTAGAGTGGGGTGTCCAATCTTTTGGCATCTCTGACCACACTGGAAGAATAAGAGTTGTTTTGGGCCACATATTAAATACACTGTGACAAAATATATAATCACAGAAAAAATCTCATAACATTTTAAGTAAATTTACAATTTTGTGTTGGGCCGCATTCACAGCCATCCTCAGCTGCACGCAGCCCGTGGGCTGCAGGTTGGACACCCCTGCTGGCTGTTGGAAACAGCTCAAGAGGCAGTAAATATAAAATAAGTTTCATTAAGGAGACTATTGCTGTACCGACTTGAACAACCATGTCCATATTGAATTCTGCATATTTGATGCTGTGGTTGAACAGCTGTGGTCCAGTGGACATCTCAGGTTTCAGTCTAGATGAGTCATCCGTGCATCAAGCCCAGCATTTTGGGCAACCTCTGTGAATCAAGGACCCTATTATGCCATCAGATTTTCTTAAGTTGGCAGAATAGAGGACAAAGATTTCTCCAGTGAGATGATTACCTTTTTTTTTCCACATAAAGCAAAGGTGCTGTGTGGGTCAGGCCAGCAGCATTACTGAACACACCCTTTGGCTTGACAAGTAAGGACTGTTGAGCCCTTTCCTGTTAGCCATCGTTAGTCATTGAACCTAAGTCACCTCAGCTCCGAATGGTAGTTTCAAGTTGGATAGCCACAAAGCCTTCAGGGGTCCAATATTCAGTTTTGATTAGAGTCCTAGAAAAACTGATGGTTGTTTTGTAAAGGGTGTGCTTAGTAACCGTATTGTGGAGGCAACAAATCCAAAACCCTAAGGCATATCTCTGGATGTAGGGTGCCTCCTTTGCCAGAGATTCCAATGAGCAAAATCATCAGTCTCTCTCCCTAGCTCTGTCTCTGTCTCTGTCTCTGTCTCTGTCTCTGTCTCTGTCTCTCTCTCTCTCTCTGTCTCTCTCTCTCACACACACACACACAGAGGGAGAGAAAATGTTGAAGAAATGTTTTGGGGATGTCTTAACAGCTTTAAAAATTTCCTAAAAATTTTATAATAAATATCAGGATGTTCATTTCATGTGAACCTAAGAATTTCTTTAGTAGTTGACAGGATTAAAAAAAAGAAACCTAGCTTTTCAGTGATTATTAAATGGGAAAAAGAATGAAGTCTAATCATAGTAATAAAAGATGAGAAGAATGACTATAGAGAAAAAATAGGAGACCGATACGTGGAAGTATTGAAAATCGCAAAATTAGGTGCATAATGCATAGCTAAGCAGATATCAGGCTGAGAAAATCAGCCAGAATGAGAGAGTTTGGCAAACATTTGAAAAAGAGAACAATTTGAGTTAAATTTCTAAATGGAAAGAACTCTACTAAGCTGAGGCGATGGAGGAGATGTGAGGGTAAAGAAGTCCCGCTTCACTGAGCGAGATAATAAGTTTGCTCAGAGAATTCTGGACCTCGGAATTTTAGAGACTAAAGATTTAAGGTGGCTATAAAAGAATGAGTTGTGGTGGTTGACATAGGAAGGATGAATAAGGATATCAAGTGAAGCCTACTCAATGCTAGAAAAATTTGACAATGTTTCAGAGATGATGATAGTCCAAACTATATATGGAAGAAAAAATTCTCCAAATTTTTCAGTACAGAAGTTATTTAATGCACATGGAAGTAAGGTCTTTTGGGCAGCCTGGTATTTCACAGAGCATAAAGTTACTTTCTGGTGGGAGGTAACAGATAAAGCCCTCCCAGCTCCTGTGTGAAGATGTATGCTGCACAAGATTAGGAAATGTCTATTATTATATTATTTTTATTGTACTATAAATATTCATAGCATCATACCACAGAGGAAGATTGGGCCAAAAGAGAAATAGAATTCCAGCATCAGTGAGCTTATGGAGCAATGCAACATGTACAAGGAACAGAAGAAGAAACGTAACATAGTGACTTTTAATTTTTGTCCGAGAGTGATACTTATGGCTATCTAGAGCCAGTCTCATTGGTAAAGGAGCAAAATTAATTGTATCTGTACAGTAGGGAAGCATGCTACAAGTTCCAAACTGTAGTTTTGGCACTTATTGATTGCATAAATATAATGAAAATGCAATATCACCACACAGTTATGCTTTGCAGTCAGGTTTTGTTTCTCCTTTTAAAAATACATGTTTAAGGTGCAAGAGAATAAGACCAGTTTAATTATTCTCTCAAAAACAAACGCCTTTGTATGGTCAAATGTTTTACATAGGGTGTACACATAAGATGAGTACTTCCTTTCTGATATTTATCGGGGTCTGCCTTGAAACAGAGAACTAAAAGGAGCAAATGGAAAAGTTAGTACATCAAGACTTAATGTTCCTAAAATGTTTTTTTTTTACATCGCAAGCATAATTCCATAATGAAATGCATTTCATTTGTGGTTATCTATTTCAGAAGCCACCCACTGCAATCACCTTGAATCATGCTGCCTGTGCAGTCTATTTTGCGAAGAAATCTGATTTGTATCTGCTTTACAGGAGGTAAACACATCTGAGAGATGGGCCTGTGGACAGGAATTTGTGTACATTTTCCTGCACACGACAAAGCAAACATGTTTTGAACTACAATTTAGGAATCCAGTTCTATCAGTAGGTTTGTGTAGATATAAGCATATGGTGAAACTGACTCAATTCTAAAAGTGCGGGTTTGGTTGTATTTTACTTGCAACATTTCTAGGGAAACCACTGAAGGGAGTTGCATTGTTAAATAAATAATACAATAGCTAATATTTACATAGTCTTTTCTATGTTTTGGGCATAAAATAAACATTTATATACAATTTCTAATTCTAACTACAATTTTATGAGGCAGGTACTATTATCTTTTATCTTTCTTATACATAAATTAGAAAAGGCATGTTTAGATGGTTACATAGTTTTACTGAACTCATATATTATCAGTACTTAGGCCAAGTTCTCTATGGCCTTGGAGGTCTAGTTCTCCAAAATCTTTGCATAGAAACATCTAAACACAATCTAGGATTCTGTTTAAAGAAATAAATCTAAAACTGTTAGAAAACTAAAGATGAGGCATGCAGTTCAATTAATTTGTTAGAAAGTATTATTAAAAAATGTTTTCTGTTATATTCTCCCATATTGGGAAGTTATCTTTTTATCAAGACTCCTGGGTCATAGAGTGCAAATCCAACCTGGAAAACTGCCCTGCAAATACATTCTGCTGCTTTCAGGTGGGACCTAGCACCATAGTGGGTGGTTCAGAAGGAAACATCACCATTTTCTGAATCTCACACTCAGTCTGTAATTGTAACTCCAATGGTAACTTCAATATCTCAACCTTATAACTGAGTATCTCAACAATAGCTTTCTATAAAAAATTGAATTAACAAAATACCTTACAAAAATTTCAAGTTAATTAGAGAGTTCATGTTTAGGTATGTCATTGAGTACAGAATAGTCATACATAGGAATTCAATATATATTGATGAGGAATAATAATTTTTAAATCTTATAAATATTTACTCAGTAAAATGTTTAAATTATATACATAAATGCAGGCAAAATCCAAACAATTATATTGTCTAATTGTGCTTGATTATTTTCCCAGTGAAAATAAAATGAACTCTGACTAAATGTGTACTGAAATAAATTAATCACACTTTGTATGATGGCTAAAAGACAAAAGTATTAATGATAAGTACAACTACAATAATTTTTTATTAGATACATAAGGTAAGAAGATATAAATTGTAAAATAAAAAACAGAATATGTGTGTGAGGGGTTGAAGTTTAAGAATGTAGAGCTTTAGTATGTGTTAAGTTGTTATCAGCTTAAAATAGACAGTTATAATAAGGTGTATGTAAGCCTCATAATAACCACAAAGCAAAAACCTGTAGTAGATACACAAAAAATAAAGAAAAGGGTATCTAAGCATACCACCACAGAAAATTATCATATAACAAAGGAGGAGGCCAAAAGAAAAAGAAAGGTAAAAAGCAATTATAAAACAGCCACAAAAACCCTAATGCATGGCAATAGTAAATCCATATGTAGCAATAATAATGTAAATGGACTAAAATCTCCAAATCTAAGACACAGAGTGGTGAACAAAAAAAAAAAAAAAAAAAAAAAAAAGAAGAAGATACCCAACTGCATGCTGTGGAGACTAACTTCAACTTTAAGGACCCTCACAGACTAAAAGTGAAAGGATATTCTATGCAAATGAATACCCAAATAGTGCAGGGGGAACCATAGCTCTATCAGACAAAAGAGACTTTAAGACAAAGACTGAAATAAAAGCCAAAGGAAAAAAAAGATGGGGATATCCTCCTCGAGGGTCTTATAAAAAACCACAGGCATCATGAAGGTCAGGTAGGCCTTTGGAGATTTCCTGAAGGCACTTAACACGAAATTTACAATGAGAATGTTTTTCGAAGGAAAGCTATGGCAACCCAGAAATAGACTATTAAAAGGAAGCTGGCCCTGGCTGGTGTGGCTCAGGGGATTGAGTGCCAGCCTGCAAATCAAAGGGTCGCCAGTTTGATTCCCGGTCAGGGCACATGCCTGGGTTGCGGGCCAGGTCCCTAGTAGGGGGTGCATGAGAGGCAACCATACACTGACGTTTCTCTCCCTCTTTCTCCCTCCCTTTCCCTCTTTAAAAATAAATAAATAAAATCTTTTTAAAAAATAGAACAACGATGATACCTTACAAGTCTCATCTCTAGTGGCACTGGGCTTAAGAATTCCCACTGTGTCACTGCACATGACAGGAATGTTTGATGCAGCTGTAGAGCACCTTTACTGTGAAAGCTACGATAAAAATTTCTAAACATATAATACAAAGTGTTGTATTAAAAGCTGAAAATGGAATAAAGTCCCAGATGTTTGACAAGAACATCGTCAATGGATAAATAGATTTTTTTTTAACAAATAAAAAGACTGAGCTGTTGCAACTGGTCAGAAGAACACTATGCAACAGTTGTGCTGATTTTTTATCTACTCCAGTGCAAACAAAATTACAATTGAAATTTAAAGGGGTTCCTTTCAGTGAAGAAGAGAATATAAAATTATGTTGAGAAAGGCAGCATTTTGAAGAAATAAAAGGGTTATTGTAGCTCACCACCCTGAGTGGTTGAATTAGAAGATTTCATGAGGACATTATTTTGTGTAAGTGAAAAAATGTCATTTACCTCTTTTCTATTATTACTTTAAAAAAAGAAAACAAAAAATTCAATTTAGATTGGATGAAATCCATGAACTTAATAAGGAATTTAAAGCACTGTTTGTATTTTTACTATGACTAAACTCTGCACTGGGTTAAAAGCAGCAAGGAAGCTAAGACTAGTTATTAACCTTACTTCCTATAGGTACTTCTCGGGAAATAGATTGAGTCCCTGACTGGAGATAATTGAAATTCCCCAAGCTCAGTCTGTCCCAGCAAACTTACTTTCAGCAGTAGTTTTAATTTACAAAAATGAAAAAGTAATTACTAGGTTGATATTATTCCTTTCTTAAACAAAACAAACAAAACAAAACAAAACAAAAAATCCCATTTTTTTCTCTAAAAGATTTTTTTTTTAATGTTTTAATAGAGAAGTTCTACCCAACTTCTCCTTAACTTTACTCGAAAAGAGCAACAACTATCTCTCCAAAGTATTCTGCTAAAAAGGCAGGGGAAAAAAAATTAACCACAGTATTTGCTGTTTTATTAATACTTTATAATTGTAGTAGACATTTTGTTTACATTTTGAAACTGGACCCAGAGAAGAAAAAGTTTATTCATTATAGAAAACCTTTATAATTTCATACTGCAATGTTTTATACAATCTCTTCATTCTTTCTATTCTGTAAATCCTGGGTTTTGAGTATGCAAAACAGTTTATTCTTATATTATTATTTATTAACTATTGTGCTATTTTCCATATGAATGACTGTAAACCTACTTTGGCCCCACCCGGTATATTAACTTCAAAGAGGAAAGCCCTCAAAGACTTACAGAACAACTGGCCTGGGAACCAAGAGAACCAAGTTATACTCCTAGGTTGACTGCTACTATTAGTGTGGGCCTTGCTTGTAAGATTACATTTATCTTTAACAAACCTTACTCTCACCTTCATGCAATGTGAAGAAACCTTAGTAAGAGCTATAAAATGAAGCCCTTGGCTGTTCTTCAGAATTCCAGCACGGCCATGAAATCTTAGTCTCTGCAGAGACAGGTCTGGTGTTTCTCAAGTGTTGGAAATCACAGAAGAGGCCAGACTCGGCCTAGCTCAGTCAGAGGTTCTGTATGAAATGAGGTAAAGGGGTGCCTTGAATGTGGGGATCAGTTTAGAGTGCTCATAGGGATCATGAACAAAACCAGATGGTCTCTGAGGTAAACGACCAATGTCCCCCAGGAGTTCTCCGACTAGGAATGGTCCATCCATGACTCTTATAAACTTCTTTGGTCAATTAATGGAAATAGCCTTTCCAGAATTTCTTATAATCTTAAAATTCACATCTGTGTAAACATTCATGATTGGGAAAGCTTCTGTGCTTCTGACTCCTCTGAGATGTGGCCAGCTCACATGTGCCCAGACTTGGGCACTGTACAGTGGCCTCCAAATTTCACAGGGGGCTCTTTTCAGCATGAGACTCCCAAGCACTCCAAGAGACCAGAGCAGAAGCAGCCCCCAGAAAAGAAGCAATCATGCCGTCTATGAACAAAGCCAGTTTTATTTCTTCCTTTCCCAATCTGTATACATTTTATTTCTTTCTCTTCTTACGTTAGCTAAGAGCTTTCAGGGTGCTGTTTAAAAGGGGTGGAAAAGGGGACATCCTTGCCTTGTGTCTTTTCTTAGAGGGAAATCTTTGATGTTAGCTGTTAAATGTTTTGTAGATTTTTTTTAATCAAGTTGAGAAGATTATCCTCTGTTTTTAGTTTCAGAGTTTTTATCGTGAATGGCTACTAGATTTTGCAAAATGCCTTTCTGCATCTGTTGACCTGATAATGTGATTTTTCTTTTTTAGCTTACTAATGTGATAGATTAAATTAATTGATTTTTGAATGTTAAACCAGCCTTGCATACCTGGGATAAATCTCATGGTTTATAGTGACTTTTATATATTGTTGGATTCACTTTGCTAACATTTAGTTAAGGATTTTTGCATCTATGTTTATGAGGGACATTGGTTTTAGGGTTTTGTTTTCTTTTTCTTGTAATTTGTCTGACCGGTTTTGGTATTAAAGTAATTCTGGCCTTATAGAATGAGTTGGGTTGTATTCCCTCTGGTTCTATCCTCAGAAAAAAAAAATTATAGAGTTGGTATAAATTCTTCTTTAAATGTGTGGTAGAGCTCATTGATCTGGTGTTTTACATTTTGAAAGGATATTGATTTTTGATTCAATTTTATTAATAGATTTAGGGTTATTCAAACTGTAGATTTCTTATTCTGTGAGTTTTGTCAGGTTGGATCTTCAAGAAATGTAATCTAGGTTATCAAATTTGTGGGCATAGAATATTTCACAGTATTCCTTTATTACCTTTTTAATGTATATAGGATCTGTAATGATATTTTCTCTTCCATTTCTGATATTAGTAATTTGTGTCCTCCCTCTTTTTTTCTTTAGCTTCTAGAGCCATATTGACTTTACCGATCTTTTTGCAAAGAAGTCACTTTTGGTTTCATTGCTTTTCTTTACTGATTTCCTTTTAAAATGTATTGACTTCTGCTCTAGATCATATTATTTCTTTTCTTCTGCCTACTTTGGATTTCATTTGTCCTCTACTTTCTTGAGGTGGAAGTGTAGATTATTGATTTAGAACTTCCTTTTTTCTAATATATTCATTCAATAATATACGGGGTGGGACAAAAGTAGGTTTACAGTTGTTCACACAGAAAATAATAATAATTAACAAATAATAATAAAGAATAAACTGTATTTTACATACTCACAACTGTAAACTTATTTTAGCCCCACCCTATATATTTCCCTCTAAGTACTCTTTCACAGCATCTCATAACTTTTGTAAGTTGTATTTTCATTTAGATAAACATTTTAACATTTCCCTTGAGATTTTTAATTTGATACATCTATTATTTAGAAATTTATTGTTAAATTTCCACATATTTTGGGAACTTTTCTCTTACTGATTTGTAGTTTAATTCTATTGCGGTTTGAGAAGAGACCATGTATGATTTCTTTTAATTTTGTTAAAGTGTGTTTAATTACCCAGAATGTGGTCTATCTTAGTGAATGTTCCATATGAGCTTAAGAAAAATGTGTGTTCTACTGTTCTTGGCCGAAGCAGTCAGTTATATCCAGTAGATTGATGGTGTTGAAATCAGCTATGTCCTTACAGATTCTCCGTTTGCTGGATCTGTTCATTTCTGATAGTTTAAAATATATTTTAATTCTTGAAATTCACATATTTTGCCAGACTGACTACTTTACTTCCTTCCTTCCTTCTTCCCTCCCCTGCTTTCCCTCTCTCTCTAATTTTTTTTTTGTCTAATACCAAAGCAACACTTTTAATAATCATAACTGGCCTTCTGTTGAGGTAAGTTGTTGATTTTCAAGCAGGCAGCATATTGTTCAGTAAAATTATACAACGAATTGAAAGTTCAATATTGCAAAGATGTCATTTTATAACTAATTAACTTATTTAAATGCATCTAAAGCAAATCCTAGTACACTGTGTGTGTTATAAATATTTGTCAACTGACTCTAAACTTTCTTTGTTGGTTTGTCGGTTACCATATTTTTTCAGTAATCATTTTAAATCATTTTACAAAATGAATTTACATTATGGTTATTAATTATTTATTAATTTTTGTTCTTTATCTTCATGTCACTTATCTTTTAATATTTTATGATGTTTGTTATGGTATAAAAGTTTTAAATATTTTAGTACACAAACTGTTATTGTTTTATAATTTTTTTCTTCCTAGGAAAGATATTGCCCCTAATAAGATTACATAGCTAATTTTAATCACTTTCCCCCAGAACTTTATTTATTTTTATTGCTTAATTTTTAATTTATCTGGGCAGCTTGATGTGTGTATAAGTTTGGGTATATTTGGTGTGAGGAAGATATCTAACTTGATTTTGCTTATGACACTATTCAATATATAGTCCATCTTTCCCTAAAAGGTTTTAAGGATCATACTTACTTTAAGCAAAATATGTATAGATACATGAATCTATTTTATGCTCCCTATTCCGTTTACCTACTTATTTTTATATTTCTTTGTATATACTACAATGTTTTGCTTGTTTGGCTTTATAGTATGATTTGATATTTTCCAGACTACTAATTTTCAATGTTATGTTGCTCCATATCACTAGGAAATATTTTGAAACCGTGGGGGTATTTTAGGGTGTTATAATGACTAAGGGTGTGTCACTAGTATTTACTAAGTGAAGGCCAGAGATGTTAACATATTTCAAAAAGTAAGAGTGTCATCTAAGAATAAATTACTTTAACCAAAGTGTCAACAATACCTCTACTTGAGAAATCCTCTTTAAGGAAAAACAAAAATAAAAACAAAGCAAAACAAAAAAATCTGAACCGAAAAACAGTTTAGAATCAATAAGTTGGTCAAGTACAGTTTCAAAGAATGGATTTAACTTGGAATTCTTATAAACCTATTTATCTGATTTAGTGGAGAATTGACAATTAAGGAAAATGAAGAATTAAGATTGAAGCTGATCCTGCTGGAAAAAAAACATTTTTCATATATTTTATTTCCTAAGGAAAATTTTATATTTTTCCTCCACTTAGTTTTATATATCATTGTCTGATTAATCCACAGGAATTTTGCAGATTTTGCTACTACTGTGAATTGAATTTGTCTTTTATTTTACATAATATTTTAATTATATATTTCCATTTTATTTTCTAGTAGTTGTATCTCATGTATATGAATAGGAAAGCCATTAATTTTTTTGTTCATGTGCTCAATCACTTTTTTAGAACTGTTTTATTAGGCTTAATTTTTAAATTTTGTTAAAATTTTTGTTTTTCCCATTAATTTTCTTATATTTTTTGAGATAAACAATCATGTATTTTTATTTTTTTATTTTATTTTTATTATTTATTTATTTTTGTTCTTGTTCTATTACAGTTGTCCCAATTTTCCCCATTGCTCTTCCCTGCCCCTCCCACCTCCCTCCCACAGTCAGTCCACACCATGTTGTCTGTGTTCTTTCCTCCCTTATGCCCCCTCCCCCTTCCCCTCTGGTCCCTGTCAGTTTGTTACTTATTTCCATGTTTTTTCAAAGAGTAATTTTTTTACCATTGTAATATCTCATGTATTTATTACTCTGTATAATTACATTAACTAAGAAGTCAAGCAGTGGTAAGGGTGGCATTTTGCTTCTCAGTTTAAAGGGAGTGCCACTACTATCCTGTCATCAAGTATATTGATGGCATATTCTTATTATATATGCTTAACCAAACTTTTTTTTCCATTTTCAGAATGTTAACTATTTTTATAAAGAACCTTCAATCTGAAAACAAGTATAACAGCTCTAAGAAAAACAGAAAAACACTCATTCAATCATTATGGTAATGGAAGCAACCTAGATGTACATCAATAGATGAATGAATAAAGAATATGTGGTACATGCATACAATGGAATATTTATTCAGCAATAAAAAAATAAAATCTTGTGATTTGCAGCAACGTAGATGATATAGCAGATATTACGCCAAGTGAAATAAATCAGACAAAGACAAATACTGCATGATATCAGTTATATGTGAACCTTAAAACACAGAACAAGTTACTGAAACAAAATAGAAACAGACCCCATAGATACAGAGAACAAGCTGATAGTTGCCAAAGGGATGGAATGTGAGGGGTAGGAATAAAATATATGGATATCTATAAATGTGTCTATATCTGATGTGTAGAGAGGGTCACTTAATTGACCAAGTTGTTCCAATGCAGTTTTAAAATTATTTACAGTAAAAATTGCCCAAATGCTCCCTTCTCTTTGATTTTATATATTTGTATTTATTTTTTTCAAGTGTGAAGTGTCTCTAATGTTTCCCTTTCCTGAATACTCTACTAGTTAATTAATGCCTATAAAATGTACACTATGTGATGGATACTACTCTAAGTATTTGCATATATTACTCATTTTTGCCTTATGACATTCTCATGAGATATATATTTTTACTGTCTTCATTGTAGAGAAAATGAAGCAGTCACATGAAGAATAAGTGACTTTCTCAAGGCCATACAACTGATAGTTGCTAATCATGAAAGATATTGGATGGAAGCAGTGTGTTAATCAACTATCTCTTAATATCCCATCCCACATAATCTCAGAGAATGACTGTCTCTATTATATTCCTCTTTGACCCCAACCGAGATGAACAGTTTTCTTCTCTTCTGTTTATTTTTTATTCTTTCTTACTAACAGTGATCTGTAATTGGATCTATGTCCTTTAGATTTATCACCTGTCATTCTCTGGTGTGTGCAACAGTGGTGGTATCCAGGAACAGATCTATCTGATGGCACCAGAGGGACCAATGGGACAACCAAACAAGTGCATTTCTTCAATATAATCTTGGCTGTGGTTCCTCTTATAAAGCTTCTGTTGTTTTCTACCATTTTCCTAGCAGGTCCTTCATCCTACCAGCTAATTCTGTGAGCTATCCAACATTCTTTCTATGCATTTATTGTCTTATTTTATTACTAGAGCTGCTTTTGCCACTCATGATTGAGATCCCTAACTGAGCAATTGTTATGAGGGAATGGGGTGCATTAGTTCCCCACAAGGGATTGTGGGGATCATCAATTGTTTATCTGGCATAGCTGGGTCAGAAACTAGTCAAAATCTTGCTTAAATGTCAAGATGGGAATTCAGCATCGGTAAAAAAGCTAAACAAGTTGTTGCCTGTGGTCACCAGGCATCAAGTGCTCATTGCAGGCATCACTTTTGGGAATTGAGTTGCTCCGACCTCAGAACAGTAGGATGCACATAAGGAATTTATGGACTTAGAAAAGGGGCAGCAGCTTTGAACATCAATGGGCAGCGTAAAGAAAGAGAATGGCAAGTTAAAATCCTTGAATTCTAGGCTCATAGCACTGACTGAAATCCAGGGAGTTTCTGGAATCAAGATAAAAGAATCTCTTATCTTTTGTTGCTGCAGGGACTTATCTGGGTGAAAAACAAAACTTGGTCTTTGAGACAGTGGAATTAGACTATCAGTGGAGGTCAGAGCTTGTCTGTCATTCTTATGTGAAAATTAGAGATTAGTAGGAAAAGAGTATGTTGGCATGGCACCCTAAACACTAACGGCCACCAGTTGTGCACTGTCACTGAAGAACCTGCTGAGAATCTCCTCATGCTTCTCCCGAAAGACACCTGTAGCCGCTCATCAGAGAGAGGGTTCTCTGGGTATAGAGATATGTACAAACCGTTAGGAGTTGCTTATATACAGCATCTCCTAATGGTTTAATTAAACTGGTTTAATTGTTTAATATATTAATGGATTAATATATTAATCCATTGTGCCTATTGGGAGGATTTCCTTTTTTTATGATCTACAAGGCTGCTGGTAAAGTTCATGAAATAAAATAATGTCATAGGAAGCCCAGTTTTCTCTGGTGCTCATGTATCATGTAGAGCTTGATGATTGTTTCACATTGTCTCAGAAAAGGAACTACCAGAATTTACAGGAAGTGGTTGTTAATTTTCCTAGATAATAAGGAACCTGACAGAAACTGAATTTGGGGGTTAAAAACAAGGATTTGGGGGAGAGGGGAGAACAGTGAAAAATTTCTTGAGATGGGTTCAGAACAAAAAGAATATTCATGTTACTTGTTAACTCAAAGGCATTTTCACTCATAATGATTACGTGGACAAGAGAGCCTGATCTCTCAGTGTCAGCGATCTTTATTCCATAGCATAATGAATGCCGTGGCCATGATGATGAAGATGGGTGCCATCTACAAGTACAACAACACAGGGTTGCCTTCACCCATACATGAGAATATATTTCCAAAAGTAGTATATCTGAACCTACAATACTGTACTCTATGTTTGGATGTCAGTTACTTTTATTTTTTATTACATTTGTCAGGGAGAGTTTCTGTAATGTGGATTAGATCCTTATTCTGGACTTGGATTCATATTTGATTTTTTTGTTCATCATGCCTCAAGTCAGCATTGCCATGAATGTCTTAGATAACTGAATACCTTATTCAACATCATGATACCTACTGTAACTTCTTCTAAGTGAGAAACGCAACTTCCCATGGGGGGAAAAAAATACAGGAGAATAGGTTAATGCCCTTAGGTCCTTAGGTTAGTTTAGTTTTATCAGATACCTCATTGAAGCATCAATATGGCAGCAGATCATAAGATGCTACCAATGACTTGAGACATTGATTGATATATGGTACTATTTCTTTTATAGTCTGTATGCATGCACCCCAAAACTAAGGAACAGAATTGGAATTAGCACCTCTCCTATCTAGACTTAATCATTCATTCCATTTTAAAAAATAATTTCCACCACTGAAATTACTCCTGGTTTAGAAATTAGTAACAACAAAGAAGGAAATGTTCTAGGGTATTCAGCAAGAGTTATAGGGAAGTAAACAATGTCATCTAGACAATTTAGTCTCATGACGATGTGTCCGTAAGCCAAAAAGGGACGGGGGTTACTATATTGAATGAGATAAGAGATCCTGGAAATCAAGAGTGAAACGGATTGATGATGCATCAAGGAGGATGGGGACCCGACTGTTTACTGGGGAATTTTCATACCATCATTTCTAGTTGAGACTGTATATAGATAAAACTAGCAATAGCTCAGAATCCCTAGACACCTAGAGTAGGGTACTGACCTGAGTCCCACCATCTGGATGCCCAATTTTTAATTTTGAGGACGTGAAACAAATTAGAATTTGTTAAAAATTGATTGACTGCAGTTGTTTCCATGGCAGCAGTGCCCAGTGACAGTAGGACTAGGACAGAAGTATCCAGCAAGAGCAGAGCAAGTGGCTCTAAGAAATTCGTCTGATGAATCTTACTGGTGGTTCCTGATGCATAATCACCCTGTTTTCCAAAATATGACTCTCCAATTTTGAATCAGCTCCAACATCAACATTTCCTCCAATGGAACACTCTCTCCGACTCCACAT
The DNA here is from genome assembly GCA_004026545.1 of Mormoops blainvillei. Classification (NCBI taxonomy): domain Eukaryota; kingdom Metazoa; phylum Chordata; class Mammalia; order Chiroptera; family Mormoopidae; genus Mormoops; species Mormoops blainvillei. Next base: position 112,463 of record PVJD01001254.1, on the reverse strand, counting down.
GGTTCTTTACATGTCACTCCCAAAGCTTATATTATTCCCTCTGTCATGGTGTACCTCATTTGTAATTGCTTTCTTTATCATATCAACTGCTGTATTAGAAACAGCACTAAAACTTTGTTCAGTTAAGACAGTCTGGGCTCATGCAGACCTTAGTGTAGGGTAAGAACTCTGAAACTATGTTTCCACTAAATGAGTGTCCTTGATTTTCTGGTCATTACCCTATGCCAGTCATTAACTTGTCAACTCTCAGCTCTAACTCTCTTCTAGACCTGCCCTGTGATGCTGGGGCTGGAAGTCTGCAAACTACGTGTTTACTTTGCCAGCTTCCCCTCTGTGAGTCCTGGCCAGTAGAGGGAGCCATAAGGGTGGAGGAGGAAGAGGGACTTCATCCGTCTTACTTGCCTGCTGTTGGCTTCCTGCTTGCTTGCTCCCTCCTTCAGCTTTGTCCTAGCCTCATCTCACCTCTTCCCCTTGACAGCAGCAGTGTGTCTCAGTAAAATGTTGAACTGAGTTTTCAGTTTTTCGGCTCTTGCAGAACCAGCCTCAGTGTGCTCATGCCGAAACTCTAGCACCTGCCGCTGCGGCTCAGTATCCCACTTGGGAGGTGTGGGTCCTAGTCCCACGTGGTTTCTCCTCCAAGCTAAGAGACGCCAGCCTATGCCCAGCAGCATCCGTCTCCAGAGTCTGAGTCTCAGCCCCACAGGACTCCTTCTCCAAGTTTGTACATTTTCACCCATAGCCCCAGGATGGGAGCTGTAGCCTGTAGACACTCCTTCTATAACAACTTAATTTTTCTTTTTGCCTTTTAAATTCTTCAATACCTAATTAAGGATTTTTACATAAAACTGTTTCTCTTAAAATAATGGAACTGATTTAGTCTCCTGACTGGAGCCCAACTGGGACAAACTCCTTCCCACAGCAGGAGATGCAAAAGTATGCTCAATGGAACCCTGAACTTCTGCTCTGGCCAATTTAAATCCTAACTAGCCCTGAAAAGTTCATTTTTCTACTTGTGCTTCTGCATGTGATATATTGACTCAGAGTACTAGAAAACTCCAGGTGCTAAAGCCAATTTGAATTGTATTTTCAGTATTAACAATCAAAAAATTAATGAGGATGTTCATGTTTTATTCTCTGTATTTTTGTATTGTTTGAATAATTTACAAGAAGAATCATGTATCAATCAAGGTCCTGCAGAAAACGTATTACATATTCAAATTGTGTAATTTGAGATGAATTTAATAAAAGAGCTGTTTACAAAAGCTAGGGCAGGGTATAGAGAAACCAAGAGACAGAATGTAGGACCTCAGGCTGAGTTACTTGGAGAGACCTGTCTTGGATCTGAAAGGACTAAAACCCGTAGAGAGATCTGTCAGAAAGAAAGGGAAGGGACTAGTCAAAGAACATGTATAAATGACCTGTGGACATGGACAACAGTGTGGGGATTGGCTGTAGGGGGTGGGTTGGGCTGAGGAGGGCAAAGGGGGAAAATTGGGACAACTATAATAGAATAACAATTAAAAAATACAGAAAAAAGAAAAAAAGAATCACTTGTCGTGAGATGTGACCTTTGGCTAAGAAACAGTCAACCTGAAGAGAAGGAGGTAGGAAAATAAATTCCTCTGCCCATCTCTGATCTGCCAGGGATCCCCATTAGCTGAGTTCAACTGGGAACCAGAGGCCCAGGGAACTGCTTGGTGCAGTTCCCAGAGGCCAGTCTTCTGGGGGTCTAGCACAGTAGAGAAGGGAGAACAGACAACCTGGAGGAGTGAATGGGGGCTGTCTTGCATAAATGAGATAATTGCAAATGTAATTAAACTGTTTTTAATAACAGCAACATATTCAGGAAAAATTTCTTTTGAATCAATGAAGAAAATAATCTTCAGGCAGGGAGGGAGTGGGGTAGGAAGAAGCAGGAGAATATTTAGAAAATATTTCTGGAAGCACAGAAGTTACTTATCAAAGAGAAACTGTCATCTGAAAACATGAAAGAAACTGGAAATGTAAGTGTTCTAAGTAACATTTTTATTTTTAATAATAAATACAGATTTTTAAGAAATTTCCATCTTGATTCAGGAAATATTTTAGTACTAAGAAGTATAAAGAAACACTGAAACAGTTTGACAAATACCTCCACACATATATAATGTGTGTATGTATGTATGTGTGTGTGTATATATATATATGCATATATGTGTATATATATATATACATATATGCTTTAACATTTCAAAATATAATATGTGATAAGTTGCAGAGCATTTATAATTAATTAAGTTGTTTTCACAGCCCTCTAGAAGAATATATTTCTAGGATACCTGACTGCACAATGTTGAGCATGATTTATTTATAGACTACTAATGAAGACATACCTAATCATCATAATTAATTGGTATTTTTGTGCTTTGGGGCTTAATCACAAAATCTTTCATAAGCTGACTCAAACTAAACCTGGCTGTGGGGCAAGCATTTAGGATGAACCCTGATGTTGTTTTTAATGTACAGCTCCATTGTATTGATTTATTTATTCAATATTTCTGTCTGTTATTATACAATGCCAGGACAAGTAGCCCATTTGGTCAACCCATTAAAAAAAATTTCTTGTATAAATCAACAAACAAAAAGTAACTAGAGGAATCATATTTCACATAGTAGATGAAAAGTTGTATTTTTAAATAAATGTATTGTGTTACATTTTGGCCAGATAGTGAGTTATACTATTTATAAGGATTTTCATTACCTTGAAGTTGAAGCAGACTTTTGAAGGAATTTTACCACTATAAGGTCAAAAGCTACATTTTTCCCTTCAACCTTACTTGTTAATTTCTATTTGTCTTGTGTATGTAAAAGTAATTCAAACTAATTATTAGGAAACAAACCCAGATTTTATTTGCATTGTCTATTTTTTGTGGTTATTGGGAATTCCTTTTTTTGCATACTTTTAAATTTTATTTTTCAATTACAGTTTATATTCAATATTATTTTGGATTAGTTTCAGGTATATAGCATATTTGTTAAATAATCACATATTTTATAAAGTGTTTCTCTCGATATTCCTAGTATCCACCTGATACCACACATAGTTATTATAATATTATTGACTATATTTCCTATGCTGTAATTTACATTCCATGACTATTTTGTAACTACCAATTTATACTTCTTAATTCCTTCATCTTTTTCATTCAGTTCCCCAAACTCCCTCCCCTCTGGAAACCTATCTCTAAGTCTGTTTCAGTTTTCTTTGTTTTGTTCTTCAGATACCACATATAAGTGAAATCACATGGTATTTATTATTCTCTGACTTATTTCGTTTAGCATAATGTTCTCCAGGTCCGTCCATACTGTCACAAATGGTAAGGTTTCATCCTTTTTTATGGTTGAATAATATTTCATTGTATATGTGTACCACTGCTTTTTTATTCACTCATCTATTTATGGCATGCGGGTTGCTTCCAAATCTTGGCTATGGTAAATAATTCAGGGTAAGCATACTTTCTTTTTTATATTCATAAATTTTAAAATTACTTTTTATTTTTATATTTTTGATTTTCAATATTTTTTAAATTAAATTTATTGTGGTGACATTGGTTAATGAAGTCGTATAGGCTTCAGGTGTATAATTCTGTAATACTTCATCTGTATGTTATATTGTTTGTTGACCACCCCATGTTAAGTCCTCTTCCATCACCATTTAACCCCCCTCTTCTACCTACTGCCATCCTTTCCCTTCCCCTCTGGTAATTACCATGCCATTGTCTGGTTTTTGTTTTTCAATTAATACCTTTACTTTTTTTTTTTTTTTAATCCTCACCCAAGGACATTTTAGAAAGAGAGGAAGGGAGAGAGGGTTGAGAGATAGGGGCAAGGTGGGAGAAAGAGAGAAAGAGGAACATCAGTTTGAGAGAGAAACATCAACTGTCTGTGTTCCACAATGCACCCCAACTGAGGACCCAACCCACTATCCAGGCCTGTACCCAACTGTGAATCATCCTGCAACACTTTGGTTTGTGGGATGACACCAAACCAATTGAACCAGAGCTCCCTTCGCCTTTTTCACTTAGTCCCAGCAGCACCCCTCCCCTCTGACAGCTGCCAGTTTGTTCTCTATGAATCTGTTTCTATTTTGTTTGTTACTTTTTTTGTTCATTAGATTCCACATATATGCGAAATTGTATAGCAATTGTCTTTCTCTGAATGGCTTATTTCACTTAGGATAATGCTCTCCAGGTCCATCCTTGCTGTTGCAAAGAGTAGAATTCTCTCTCTCTCTCTCTCTTTTTTTTTTTTTTTGGCTGAGTAGTATCCCATTGTGTAAATGTACCACAGCTTTTTTATCTGCTCACTTACTGGTGGACACTTGGGCTGCTTCCAAGTCCTGGCTATGGTAAGTAACACTGCAATGCAATGAACATAGGGCTGCATATATTCTTTTGAGGAAGACTCTCAGAGTGTTTTTTTCATGTTTGGATACTGAAAAAGTAAGAAATTATGTAAAGAGGAAAAATGGATATCAAATATCACCTTTCTTATGGATAGAGGTCAGGTTTAGGATGTAGACTATAATTTCAGAATGTCTGGTCCGTACCCTCTGTCAGCAGATAGTCCCATGTGGAAGGCGTGTCTTGGAATAGTAGCTTCCCCAGAGAAACAGTCCTTCTCCTCGGGGAGAGAAAGGAGAAGGACAGAGTGGAGGCACTTAGGCCTGCCTAGTCTTTCCCAAATTTGCAAATTCTTTAAATACACCTTCTAAGCACTGAGTGAGCAGAGTTAGAGAAAGGACCAGGGTTGCACTTGATGTCCTTTCAAAAGAGAGTTGGGAATAAAATATTTGATTCTTTTAAAACAAAACAAAAATAGTACTTGCCAACAGCTTCATTCAATTTAAGTGAGTCTTTGAATATTTTAGGACTGAAGTAGTCTAAGCATTTTATCTTCTCTCTCTGGTGGTAATCAAGTGACCCTTAACATGGTTGCTGTTTCCAGAGGGGAGTCTGCCCTTGGGTGTAAGATTCCCTTCCTGTGCTGTTAGCTTCAGGCAAAGGGCATGGTACAAGGGAATTAACCACGCTGTGGGTCTAATGGAGCAAGGGTTGTGACCAGACCATGAGCAGATGGCCAGTGTGGTTTTCCACATAGAATCAGTTTCTTCAAGAGTAGCCAGTTATGACCTTGATGGGCTGGAGGAGTGGGTGTAGACAAAGCAGAAAGTATTCCGGATGATCCCAGTGATTTCGACAGGATCAGTATATTGTAATTTTTTTCAGAATATCTGACAAAGGATGTCATTCAGGATGCTCAGAACTAATTTTAACTCACACTGCAATGGTAGTGGATAATTTTAAATATTTAGCTTCTGTGATAAAAATTGAGGTGCTCCAACCTGATCTCACTGAGCTGTGGGAAAGGTAGTAAGCAGATATTTCCAGAAGTCAACTCTTTCAGGATGCATCTGAGCTTCTGAGAGCCACTTGACCCTTCCCAGGGCAGCCGCGATCCTGTGGCTAAGTGAGGCAATGGTGAAAAGGCTGGGTCATTTTAGCACAAGGTGGGTCAACTCTGATGGGCAGTGCAGGCCTAGTCTTTGTCAGGTCCTCATTATAACCTGACTGCTTTCTGTTATCGGAGGTGTCAATCCCTGAAACACATCTTCAATCCCAAATGCAACCTCAGTGTTTGCTTCAAGGCACCTATCCTGTGACAGGTGCTAACAGCTTTATGAAATGAACATCCTCTCATAGTGAGACAAGGATTAAAGCAGATTATAGGACAATGATCAAATATAACAAAAATGGTAAGAAATTAGAATATACATTTATATACTTAGCTTTTTATTTAGGACTTATGCAAATTTTGAACATTCTTTTTCTTTTACTTTTTTATATTTTATTTTTTTCTTGTTCAATTGTAGTTGTCCCCATTTCCCCCCCATTACTCTCCCCTGCCCTCTCCAACCCCACCTCCCACATTCGATCCTCCCCTCACCCCCTGTTGTCTTTGTCCATGGGTCCTTTATACATTGAACATTCTTTTTCTTTAAAAAAAACACTATTTGTTTGATCTTTTGCAAAGTATAGTGTATCTTCTGAACATTAACTTTTACTGAATTTTCTGGAATTGAAATAACTTTCATAACATAAATCAAGTAATTTTATATTTTTATGATTTTTCTATATCTGTATTTCATTTAAACAAAGTCCTTATTGATTTACTGTTATTTACTTCTATAAAAAAGTAATAATTAAACCATTCATATTGAAGCCCTCCTGATAAACTACTGGAATGACAAGAGAAAGTAAATGAATAGTCTATCAATAAGAAGAAATCAAACAAAAGGTGAGACAGATGAATATAATTGGATTGAATTACTCCGACATTAACTACAGACTGTGTGGCTTAAACAAGATTTATTTCTTACTGTTCTGGAGGCTGGGGAGGTCCAAATTGATTTGATTCCTGATGGAAGTCCCCCTCCTGGTTTGCCGCTGGCCTTCTCTCTATCCTCACGTAGCAGAAAAAGAATATGATCTCTCTTTCCCTTCTTATAAAGCCACTAATCTCCTCATGAGGGCCCTACCTTCATGACCTTATTTAACCCTAATTAGCTCTAAAAGGCCTCATCTGCAAATACTATTACACTGTCAGGACTTCAGCAGATGAATTTCGAGGGGACACAATTCAGTCCATAGCACTACTTACAAAGAAAGATTTTCAGATCAGCAGGAAATTAGTTTTCCAGACTTCAGAGGAAAAAATCAGATTCCAGCAAGTTTTCTCATGAGAATGCTGAGTTGATAGTAAAGAGACAGGGGCCGGGTTCCACTTGCAGGACTGGATGCCTTTGTGATTTGACACCAGTTAGGAACTATCCATCTATGACTTTGACCTTCCTTGAGGGTAAGCTGGAGCTACCAAAAGATCTTTCCACAGCATTGTCATGTATTTCTAAATGAGATAAGTAATGAGCTCTGTCATAACAATAATGGAAAATTAAAGGTAAGATATCATTAAAGATGACTTTTCATTTTAGAGATTGGCATGATATATAAACTAAGTATTGAAAGCTATTATGAAAATGACAAACTGTTTAGAGAAATAAGCAACTTAGAAAAAGAGAAGGGTAGCATATAAGAAGGAATTTTTGGAAACTATATTTGGGTATTGTTCTTCCTAGGACATTGTAATTCCTCTCTTTAAAATAAACCTATGAGATTTTACGCTGTATTTTTTGCACTGGCTTCTCAAGCAGTGATGTGCAAACTGATGGGTAATTTGTTAAAGAAACAAAAGAAAACAAGAGAGGAAAACCACACTGTGATATTGGGAGACAGAGTATAAGAGACCCTTGTGATAATGTTTAGAGCATTGGGTTAATTCTTACCTCCCAGAAGTTATTGATGAGTCCTACTGGCACAAATTTGTGAGTGAGAAAAATAAACACAAACTGAGTAGTAATTTGCTTTACAAGTGTGAGAAAATACTGTTTTCCGAGGATGTGAGTATTTATTATTATGGATTTATTGATAATATTTAGGGACTGTACCCACTCAGCTTTAGACATTGATAATAAGTGCACTGCAATACATTTTTGATTAGCACTACAAAGCAGGTATTTTCTAAATGAACTCTTCTTGTAATTTTTAATAAATATATAAGCACACATTTTCTCCTGTTCCTCCACTTTACTCTTCTGGTTAAATATTTGTCATCCATCTTTAAAAATTATCCAGAAGACATAAAAGTCCTTTCTAGTTTGAATAATAAACTGTGCAGAGGAGATATTTCAGGTTTAGCTAGTACAGGGACAAAAAGACTTGATTTATTTTATGCCATGTTTATTTATCCTAACTGTAAAAGTAGAGATGACCCCTAAAGTAGTTTGATAGATAATGATTGAAGTTGAAAAAAATAACTGTAACTAATTGTGTTTGGTCTGCTTTGTTAAGCTAATTGAAAATCAAAGTGGAATCTCTCTAGATAGATTCTATATTTTATTATATTTACAAAAAATAAAACAGTTAATGTCATCCTTAATTTTCAAAAATAATTATATTGTTTTTGAAGCTGTCAGAACATATTTTCTGACTGTGCATTACATAAACAGGTAAGCAATCTGACTTTGTGACCTAAATGTTCCCAGTTTAGTTCTTACAAGACTCACTGGTTCTCTGTTTTTTGTTTAGAAAAAAAATCAATTGTATCTTATAACATGTTACTCAAAGGGGAGGGATCTATTGTGTAGGCATACTAAATACTGGAGGCTTATGTCCCATAAAAGGTGTCATCATTAGGGTTACACATTGTACAGACTTTGATGAAAATGATATCTTTTTTCCTTCCAAGGTAAAAGGAATCCTTTAAATTCATTTTGAGAATTCTGAACTTTGGCGGTCAGTTGTTTTCTCTTGTTCTGTAAGTTTGCAATTAACGAGGTTTTAACAAAACTTCAATTAGGAGGATCAGCTGGTTTGGGCTTTCGCCTTGACCGATTCATCAGTTTGAAAGTTGTCAATTAATTCATTTGCTTCCACCTCTCCTTTCCCAGCCCCCGCCCCTGATGGAACTCTCTGTGCATCTGAGTAACATGTTAGCCTGGTTCTATGTATTAGCATAGTCTCAGGTGTACAACCTATCCAAATATATTTGCACTTTGATAAAGCAGTTTTTTAGTAGAAGGGACCATAAAAGTATTTATCCATGTTTTTGATATATATTAGTCAATAAAATGTGTTATTCATTGAAATGTCCCTAGGTGAAGTCTTAGGTGGGATGAAAATTCCAAAGGGAAAATAGAAATATTTCCATGTTGGTGAGAAAGACACATCTACATCTAGCACTGTCCATGTTGTAAGGATACTGGGAAGCAGGCAGCTGGATGAGACCCCAGATCACATCTCACACAGCTGCTGCTTCACTTTCTGTAAGAACACGGCTATGCTGATTAAATAGTCATGAGTATTTGAATTTTTTTTCTTCCCTGGCCATCTGTAAATCACGGAATAATAGGAATGGGTTCCTTCTTCATCAGCACCAAGTCACCCATCCAAACATCCCTCCCCTATGTGTAATTTTGCCTTGGCCGAACAATATCCATTCTCGGATTGAATTCTGCCTTTTCTCATATTTTCATTCTATTTCTTCTGCCTAAAATGATTTTACTCCACTCTACATTTATCAACAAGCATCAGTGACTACCTTTTAAATGTACCTTTACTTATCCTTTGTTCTCATATACTTATGAATTCTTAGAATGCTTTGCCTGCACCACTGTTAAAGAATTTTTTACACATAGCTTCGTATTACTTGTTGCAGTGATTTTAAAGATATGTCCACAAATTCTCTGATACTCCTGGTCACAAAAGGTACAGTTTAATTTAGCTCCTTTTGAGTGGGGTTTGTATTTAGTGACTCGACTCTAGTGAATAGAATTTAACAGAAGCAATAGAGTATTATTTGCAAGAATAGGTTATAAAGATCTGTGATTTTCTCCCAGATGTTACTTCTTGTCCTCATTTGAATCACTCTCTCGGGAGGACACCAGAATCATGAGAACACTCAGGTCACCTTTGGAGAGGCCCCGTAATGAGGAACTGATGCCAGCCAGTATCAGTGACCTTGGAAATGAGCCCTTTCTATTGACCTTGTGCTGACTCCAACTGCAGCCAACAGCCTGGCTGAAACTTCATGAGAGACCCCAAGTCAGAACCACCCAGTTAAGGCACTTGAATCTCTGATCCTCAGAATCTATGAGATAGTAAGTTTTTGCTGCTTCATGGAGTAAAGTTTGGGGTAATTTTCTTGACAGCAATAGATAACTAATATACTTATCTCTCCTTACTTTCTCTTGTACTAGATAATAATTTTTTTCGAAGATAGGAATGCCTACTTGTGAGGCTTTAGTCAAGATAATATGTGCCTGCAGCTGCAGAAAGTAAAATCTCAAAAGTTTAATCTAATAGAAGTTAGTTTTTACTAATATCAAATCCATTATGGGTATCTTTCCTCCAACTGCTGACTCAAGTATTTAGGCTCCTTATATCTTTGGGCTCCATTGTTTGCTAGAGCTGCCTCAAAACATCTGTTTCTTTTCCCACATTGAAATAGTTAAGGAACAAAAAGAGAGCTAGAAGAGGCACATTGGCTCTTTACTGTCTTGATATGGAAGAGATCCATTTCATTTTTATTTACATTTCATTCCATTAGATCTCAATCACATGGATCCACCTAGTCACCCAGGAGGCTGAAAGTATAGATTTCCTGTGTTCTCAGGAAGAAGAGAACCAGATATTGGAGAAAGCTAGTAGTGTTTCCCATAGGTTTCTACCTTTATACAGCTATATCAATGTTCTGCAAAATAAGCACTCTAAAGTATTGTTGAATGAATGCATGAGTAAATTAATGAATTATCATAGAAAAATATTATTTTAAAATTAATTATATAAATGTTACAATTCAATATTAACTCAAGGCAACAAATACTTATTGAGCATCTGCTATGTGACAGAGTCAGCTTGATGTGTTAGGAATGCAGCAGTGACAAACACAGATGACACTTATTCCTTACATTTTAGTGAATAGAGAAATAATAAAAGATGAAAATAAATGAATAAGTAAATAATATAATTTTCAATAGTAATGAATGCTCTGAAAAACATAAAATGTGAATTCAACAGAATGACTAAAGGGGGGAAGAGGGAAATTTAGAGGGGTCAGAAGGGCCTCTAGTACCAGGTAACATCAGAACTGAATTCTAAACATGACAAGCTGACTGTACAAAGATTTCGGAAAAGGCATTCTACGTGGAAGAAATATCAAGAGTAAATGTCCTGAGGAAGGACTTTCTTTCTTAGCCTTAGCTGGTTGACAAGAAATGATGACAGACGGACAAGCAGTAACAAAGAATTTGGAATTTATTGGAGAGTTTTAAAAAGGAAAATAAAACATAATTTTATATAGAGTATTTATTTTTATTGCCTTAGGTTAGGTTCCCTAGAAGTAGAGCATGAGACAATCATGCTCTCCAAAAGAGAATGGGGCGGGGAGAGGGAAGCAAGATTGTGGTCTCAGTGGAGACCACCTCCAGTCTGATCCCATGGGAAAGCTCTGGGACACAAATCGCACTACTGAGTTAGTCCCTCAGGCAGGGGGCCAGCCTTTTTTAGCTCACCTGTCTGTTGCTGGCTGTTTTCTAACCTGTGGCTGTAAGGATACAACCTGGACAAGGCAGATTCTAGTAAGTCTGTTCTCTAGAGAAGATTGGGGTCAGGTATGTATTATTTTTAGTCAGTCCTTATAACAACTAGAAAAGATCAACCTGAGTCACCAAGAACATCTGCTACAATCACACGGGCCACAGAGTAGAGAATTGATGGTGGTGTTGTGGGATTTGGCAAGTGGAGAAAGGAAAACCGTTTTAGTAGAATTTTACCGTTTGTGACAGCATGGATGGACTGGGAGAAAACTTTGCTAAGTGAAATAAGCCAGTCAGAGAAAGGCAAGTACCATATGATCTCACTTATAAGAGGAATCTAGTGAACAAAATAAACTAATGAGCGAAACAGAACCAGACACATGGGGGCATGGGACAGATTGACAGCTGCTGGGGTGGGGGATGGTAGAAAGAAGGGGAAGGGATTAAAGAACATGTATGAATGGCCCCTGGACATGGACAACCATGCGGGACTGACTGTGGGAACAGGGGATGGGCTAGGTGGAGAAGGACAAATGGGAAAAAATTGGAACTGTAATAGAATAAATAAGAATAATAAACAAACAAAAATAAAAAAATACTTTAAAACTTGTTCTATTATGTTTTCTAATAAGAAAATTATTGATAGATATAACCCACAGAAACAAAAGCTCTTTGGGTCCTTGCTAATTTTTAAGAAGAAAGATACATCTTATTTGTGGCCAAAAAGTTTGAGAACCATTTCTGGAGAGATTGTCTAGGTTTTATGGCAGATGGTAATTCATACGCTTTTCTACTGAGCTGAGTTGTTCAGTCTGGAAAAAAAAAATGTTATCATCTGGCTATTTAATAATCATCTTTCAGAGTTTTCATTCTGAAACAAATACCCAAAGTTGCTAGATATGAAGTAAATTGCTAGATAAGAGTGTCAGCAATTTTCCCACAGCTATGTCAACTTAAAGTCTATTTACTGAATAGAGTCAAACCAGTATAGGAATGGGCACTGATACAACAGCATTCTATTTCTCTCTACTATTTTCTTTTTCTCTCTAGCCAACTCCGATGTTCCATGATCAAAAATGGTAGATATTTTATAGTGTAAGAAATGGAAAAGTTGAGGCACCCATAATTCATTAATAATCTAGATAATTCCCTGACCCAGTGAATTTCTTTTGATGTGGTATGAAACTCATCTGAAACATCTTAAGAAGAGATTTCAACATAAGTATACATAGGATCTAAAAAGAGAGCTGTAACGTCATTATGAACAGAGCATATTCCCGCGATCAGCTAAATACTGACTCTCACTCCTGCCCCTTGTTGTTTCTCTTTAATGGCCTTTATATTTAAAAAAAAAAAAAATCTTTTTTCACCACATGGTATTATCCTCTGTGTTTTCTAGATCCAGTTCTGTGGAGGGCCATTTGCTCTGATCATCTAAGCCCTCGAGTAAGCCCTGAACAGAAATTTTCGTTAACACTGTGCCCACACACTGTGCTCAGCCATTTTTGGCTGCCCCTCTCTAAATCCTTCTCAGTCCTTCCGTCGGAAAAGTTTCAGTGAAAAGTCGGCAGAGGCCATGGAAGACCACAGCACATGATTTATTTTGTACATTTATTTAATAGATTTTTTAAAGCTAGAATTTATTTTTTTATTTTTTTTTTAGTCGCAAAATTGTGAATTATCTGGAAAGCACTTACGGTCGGAACTCAATCGTAATATAGTCCTTGTTATTCAGGCCGTTTCCTCCCCACCCCCAATTTGAAGTTGTTTTAATACGGACTTTCATGCTTTGTCCTGAAATTAGAAATGGAGAAATCTGACATTCTTACTCTGGGTCAAATTATAAATACCTTAAAATTTTTCCTTTTCTTTGGTTAAAAATGTTAACAAGTTATTGAAAAAAATGCCTATCATTTGATAGTTAGAGGCAGATTCTAGGAGTAAAAATATGTTGTACAACATATACTATGGTAAATTTTGATGAGATATTCTGGTAGATGTGATAGGAAATAAAATTAGTTGTGTGATTATTATCACCATGATCTCTGAAAAATAAAAACGTAACATATAAAACATTAATACATATACACAGTGCCCAAAATGTGTCACTGATTCAGATTGGCAGAAGCAGCCCCATAGCACTGATGCAAGCTCTCCGTCCCATCTAGTGCAGATGGCTGCTGCAAGTGCTCGACTGACTTCTACTGAGATCCATAATTATGGATCGTTTTGAGTTTTAAATCCAGACTGTTTATCAGATGTTATTTTGTATACAATTTTAAGCCATGAGAACTAATTTTTGCCAGCTTTATTGAAATATAATTGACTTACAACGTTGTGTAAGTTTAAGATGCACAACGTGATGATATGATACATCTACAATATAGATTGTGAAATGATTACCGCAATAATGTTAGTTAACACATCCATGACCCCAGATAGTTATTTATTTTGTGGGTTTAATGAGACCATTAAAGCTCTAAATGTATAGCAGTTCACAAGCTGACTGTAGTCACCTTGCTCTTCATTAGCTCCCCAGAACTTACTCATGACCGAAAGTTTGTTTCTTTGTCCACTATCTCACGACTTCCACCCCTAGCTTCTGGCACTCATCAATCTACTGTTCATTTCTGTGAGTTCACTTTTCTGATTTTTTTTATTTGGCAAAAAATTATTTAGAGATTGGAGCTCTATTTCATTTTACAGAAATTTCTTAGACATTTGGGTGTTTTACTATGTTCAAGTGTTTTTTATTTACTTTAATTTTGGATAAAAACTAATTAATGTGACAATAAATTATAGTAAAAACATTTCAATTAGATTTATAAAAAATTATTCTTAATACAAGAATAAGTGAACAAAAATCCATGACAGTAGTGAATGAAAAAGTACTAGGTAAAAATCTTTTTATCTATATAAGATTAATTTATAGTGAATAATGCATTAGCATAAAATATATTTTAAAATATATTAAGTTTCTTCTATGTATCTTCTTTGTTCTGTTAGTATTTATAACTTATTCTTTTTCTTTGCTTTAATTTTGGGTCTTATTCTATTTAAATTACCATCAATTCTCAGTTAGTGAAAAATTTCATTGCAGAGAGTTTACTGAATTGCTGGGAGTATTGGTCAATTTTAATTTTGAAATTAAATTATAATCTGCTTTATAAGATAATAAAGAGAGCTAACAGAATTAGAGCAGTGATTAAGTAATTTTGAAATAAATATGTATTCAGTAAGCATCTCCTAATTTACAGAAGTCTGGAGTATACCCGTCCCCCATCACACACACACCGCCGCCCCCCCCTCCTGAGATGAGGAAATGTGGAGATGGAGACTCAGATAGGTTAAGTAACTTTGCTGAAATCACACAGGTAATGTCAATTCAAAATATGCTTTATGGTAAAACAAATGGGATTTCTTCTTGCTTAGAAATTTAGTGAGAAAATAACAATTACAAAGAGAGAGGCTGCTGCATTCTGAGGTACAAGACTTATCTGTATAAACTATGTTTAACAACAACCAAAAAAAGGATCCCTGAACCTCTCTTGCCTGTAGTTCTCTCTTCTGTAAAGCAGATGAACATTATCTGCTTTACAAAGGTGTGAGGATTTGATTCCAAAAGTCTTTTCTTACTCAGGATTTATTTTTCCCTGTGTTTTTTAAATGGATTGGGGCATAAAATGAGAAGCCGAAAGCGGAAAGACACAATTTGACATGTTGTGCAGGTGGGAAGAGAACTGTACCACTGATGAATTTTGGCTGCAGAAACACAGTCATATAGTAGAAAGCAAACATTATCTTTCCAATAGTGATCAATAAGGGCTCTGTGACCAAAAATGAACAGAGGGGGTTGCATGCACCTGGAATCTAGGGACAACTGTATTTATTTTTTACTGCTATGTAACACATTTTCAGTGAAAATAAAAACACCCATTTATTATCTCACAGTGTCTTTAGGTCAGAAGTTCAGCCATGGCTTAACTGGGTCCTCTAACCCAGGTCTCACTAGGCCAATATCGGTGTCCGCAGGGGCTGTAAATTTTCTGAAGCTCAAAGTCCTCTTTCAAGCCCTCTGGTTGTTGTCACTATTCATTTCCTTGCAAAAGTACGGTAGAGGCCTTGGGCTCCTGGATGTCACCTTTTGTCTTTTGTCACAAAACCCTCTCCACAACATGTAAATTTGATTTATTCAAGGCCAATATAAGCACATTTAAAGTGGCTTCTTATCTTTTCCTTCTAAGCTCCCTTTTTAATGCATCACCTGATTAGGTCTGACCCACTTAGGATAAATTTATTTTTGATTACTATAAACTCAACTGAATAAAAACCTTTATTATATTTTTTAATTCTCTTTCCCTTTTCCATACGAAGTAAACTATTCACAAATATGATTTAATTACAGGTATAGGTCTCACGCACAACTTAAGGGGAGGGATTATAAATTGGGGTCATGTTATAATTTTTTCATAGTTGACATTGTGGTTGTCTTCTTATTATGTATGTTACTCCTTTTCCTTATATAGCAGTCATACGGCTTAGGGACAATACCTTGTCTCCTGGAGTAATCCCTGGTTAGAATAAGCAAATGCCTTCTGAAATTTTTTAACTTTCCCACAATGGTAAATTGATAAATAGGTTGCATTGCAATCTGATACAGATACACACACACGTATACGTGAAAATTTCTATGATTACAATGTGCAGTTTACTCTTTTATTTTGTATTTTGTTCTATTATTTTCTATTCTAATGTAGTCTAGTCCATTTCACTCCACAATTAAATGCTCGTTGTGCTTCAACAGATTGATTTCACAAACCCATTAATGTGTTATCCTAAGAAGTGAAAAAATAATAAACTAAACCAACCATTGTGATTCTATTCCTTGCAAGTGACTGTTGTGGGAAAGCTAAGCAGTTTACCTCTAAACAAAGGCAGACTAAAATTTCAGAGGGAATGTGTCTTCTAGTGAAATAATTAGTGGGAAACTGGAGTATAGAAATGCAAATTTATCAATCAGAATCTGGAATACATGAAAATGCATATAAAAATATATTCAAATATAGTGGAAGACATACTATAAATTGATATTTTGTTATCCCTCTGTGGCCGTCCTGGATTTTTAGTATGCCAATACCAGGATTGATGGTGTTTCTATTCCTTCTATGTAGTCTTCTCACTTGAGTAAAACGACTCTGTGGCTGGAGCATTGTCTCGCTTCATCTATTTCATGGTGCCATGCTTAAGAGTATAATGGGAGACTTGGAAGCAGGTGTCACAGTTCTATGGGCACAAAAGTAGTACTGGTTTTCTGAAATTCGGATTCAGAGGATCAGAGTTGCATGTCATGTGAAGACTAATTGTACAAATGTCAATCTTTTTTGGGTTCATTAAGTTATGATACTTAATTAACATCAATGTCAGTGAAAGAAAAAAATACCCAAAGCTTTCCTAAAAGCTGTTCGAATTCAAATATATGTTGATTGATAGAAACCTATTATTTCCTAGTGCTTAGTAATGTTCTTCACTGCATATATTACCTGGAGACTTCACCAAACACTGAGATATTTGGAACTCTAATGAAAAAATAGCTTTTGTTGTTAGACGGAAAGCACTGTTTTATGAGCAGGCCTAATGAGTCTTCTTATCCACCTTTTGAGCATGTATCTACATCTTGATTGATTTTGACACACTCTTTACCAGGCAGTTAGTTATTGGTCACAGAAACCCATGAATAAATATAAGAATCTGTTTCTTGGCTAGCATATCAGAACATGTTAAGAAGACCTGATTTCAATTTTTGAAATATCATATTGATTTTATTTCTAATTAATATGTAATAATTATATCATGTACCTATATGATTTATTAATTTCAATAAACTTGTCATATGTAACTTAAATTAACTTTGTAAAATACTTAGTAAATAATGATAAATAATATAAACATTAGGCCAGGAATAGGACTAGACTTTAAAGATATCATGATACTATCAAGTCAAAGTGTTTACAAAAACATGAATCTAGCCACATCTTTCTTGAGCCTTATTACTGAGAACTACATAGAACATTAGTTCTATGATATTTGAAAGTAACAGAATGAGTCTAAATTGTTTTTCAGAATAGGAATACACATGAAGCAGTGAAACATATTGACCAATGCAGATGAAAGATATCCATGGTTCGTGTTGCTGCATATTTGCATGATTTGAGGTTGATAGGTTTCAGTAATTGCAATGATTCTGTAGCATTTTAGAGAATAAAGGACAGACACACCAATTACATAAAAATCAAGAGTATTTATTAGAATTCAAAAATATATGGCATGTTTTTACTTATCTTATAAATACGTTGCTTATCAAAGCCTTTAGCATGTAGAAAAATGAATTCTTTCTTTCTCGCTACCCCTAACTGCATTTAAAGTTATCAAAAAGAATAACACAGCACTAGAGAATAGGTCTAGAAGTAGAAAAAGAAAAAGTAGAAAAAATGCAGACAAGAGAATCTATGAACCAGCAATCCAAATACTAATGAGAGAGGCAAAACTATAAGAATAGATCCAAATAAAAGCTACAGTTATAATAGAATATTAACCTCCAAACAAAATGTAAGTGTAGAGGCAAGATACAGTTCCATAAATAGCTGCCCATAATCATACACAATTGGCATGCCATTATTTTCTGTTAGAAAAAGGGAGTAAATGAGAATAAAATGCAATATTAAACGTCTGATAGAATTGAGCTCCTAATTAAGTCTTTATCTGAATTAAGTTAGCATCTCCCTTTTACTTTCTTTATGTGTCATATATAGGCTGCTAAAAAGTCTTGGCATAATTATAGTCAAAATAGATGTATTTGCCTGTTCTGAACAACATGAAGTTTGGCAGAAAATGAAGAACCCAAACCATACAAAATTACTGAATCCTTGAACTGTTAATGCAAGCAAGAAAAACCTATGGCCTCTTAAGCTGGAAAAAGTAGTTTTATTTTTGTAAACCTCTTCTCTGTCCAGAACATAATTTATAACTTTCTGCCACATCAAAAATGGTCTTCTACTGGCACTCATCTATTATCAGTAGTTTAACCTACTGAATATGTATTGTAAGATCCTCACTAACATTCCCAATAATAGTAAATTTTAAAGAAATGCTTAAATCTTTCACCATTTGTAAAGAATGCACTTTTCCCTCCAAATTGGTCACATTTCATTGGACTGTTATACCCTGCCCTTTTAAAATAAGCTTGAAATCTCTTTATTTCTATTCCTAGAAAGTCTCAATTTTGTTGCTGAGGGAACACATAATGGGATATGCAGCCTTTCACGGCTAAGTTTTACATTTAAATCCAGTGTCCATTGTCAGTAACCAAGTGTTATAGCATTTCATGACCATCCTAGAGCTGCTACACAAGATTTACTTGCCTCAATTTAATTTCTCATGAACATGCTGTTTTTATTACTTCAAAGTAAAGCCATGTCTAGATGAAAATCTCAGCTGGGTCTACAATTAAAGGGGTCAAGAAATAAGCTACAGTCTGAGCCTGAGTTGTGTGTAAAAGTTCTAGTTTATTTGTGAAGCATTTTCTAAGAACTTTAGAAACAAATACAATATAAATCAAAATATTTTGTTAATATATTATAATAATAAATACTTAAAAATTTGATTATTATGAAACTTTACAGAAATCTACATTTTACCTCCATTAAAAAAAAAAAGTGGGGCTTCTGATTCTGACCATGAGGAAGTGGCTGGTATGTCCTTATTATAGAAGCCCCATTTTCCTAGCATAAACAACTATAAATACTGGTAATGTATGCAAAGCAACAGTTTCAGGAATTAAACAGCAAACAACAGAGAGATGCAATTCTTGAAAAGAGAAAACCTCACTAAGTAACCCATGCATTAACCTTGACGTTCCATCAAAAATCATTTTCCAAGTTCTATAGGAGAAATGGAGCTTAACCTGGGAACTATGTTGCTAGATGAGGAAGCAGAGATTGCTCTTCAGTTTTACTTAACGGGGCCAAGTTGGGGATCTGGTTATGGAGAAGAAGAGGACCACAAAGACTAAATATCAAAATTTTGCATTAAAACTTCCAATATATCATTGGTTAACTAATAAGTTATACATACACAAAACAAGACTCTAGTAAGCATAGCAGAGCTGAACAGAAATTGCAAACTGCTGTGGAGATATTAAGAGTTCTAGCCCAACCAGAGTGGAATGACCCTGATGACCAATGCAGGCATTGAGGTGAGACTGCAGACCATGTTCTTGTAGTCAGGTCTATATCTAAGAAGGACAAAATTAAAATAAACCTCCTCTAGAAGAAGTTTAAAACTAAGGCTGAGATTATTTAATTGCCCACTGGGAAATAAAATAACACTTTTAGAGGATTATAATACAATCTAGAGTCTCAGCAATGGCTGGCACTCAACAAAAAATTCACTAATCATGTGAATAAAAAAGAAACAAGTGATAGACAGTCAAGAGATAAAATAGTCTGTAGTCACAGACCAATAGAAGAACCTGATGTCAATGGTGACAGCAAAACTTCAAATGCTATTAAACATTAAATTGCATATTAAAAGAATTAGAGAAATGGTGAACACAATGGACTAATAGATAAAATAATTAAACAGAATTAGATTAATCAAAAAACAGAGGATACTTTAGAACAGTAAAATATACTATCTGAAATTAAGAACTAATTTGAGAGTTCTTGATTTTTATCAAAAGTGTCATTGAAATTCAAGGGGGGTGGTAAGTACTTTAAGTGAAGCTACAGAAATTGCATATCTATATGGCAAAGACATGAACCTTGACTCTTTTATTACTTCATAAACAAAAATTACTTTGAAATGGATCAAAAACCTAAATGTGCAAGTTAGAACAATAAACTTCTGTAAGAAAACATAAAAGTATCTTTATACTTTGGAGATGAAAAGATTTCTCAGTAACATACAAAAGGCAATTACAATTAAAGGAAGAACATTCAATATCAAAATTTGAAAATTCTGTTTATTCAAGAAACCATTAAATTGTAAATTTAAAGCAGATACTAGTAGAATTATTTGCCATACATGTATCTGACAAGGTTTTTGTCCAGAAAACATAAATAACTCCTACCATGCAATTGGAAAAGACAACTTTTTTTTCTTAATGGACAGAGGACTGAATAGACACATACTCTCACAGTTATACACACAGAGTTAAAAGCAAAAAAAAAAAAAAAGAGTCATGTCTAAATGGTCAGTGAGATTATTCCTCAAAATCACTCATCATCAGGGAAATAGAAACTTAAATACAAACTAAAACATACTTTATAGACTGGATCAACAAACAGACAAATAAAATCCAAGGCTGATAATGATGCGTAGCCACCAAAACTCTCCTACATAACTGGTAGGAAATTACAAAGTATAAGCAATTTGTAAAATGTTTAATTTTTCATAAGTGACACAGTAATTTAATTATAAGTTGTATACTCATGGAAAATAAGTGCAATATGTCCAATATATGTCCAGTTTATTCATAATAGGCTACTACTGGAAATAACCAGGTGAAAATTCAAAAACAGGAGAATAGATGTATTCTCCTACATGTATTAAATGAATGTATTGTGATACATTCATTTGTGATACATTCATTCATTTAATGAAACACTCCTCAGATATAAAATATTTGAAATATTGACACACGTAACAGCATAGATTAGGTTTATTGAAATTAGGCAGACAACAGAAATACTTAGTGATATAAATAAGATTAAAAACAAGAGACAAAATTGATTCATGGAGATAGAAGCCATAAGGAGATTACCTCTCTGAAGGGCAAAGGGAAAAAAGACAATTGACACAGAGACTATTCTAGGGTAATTGAAATATTCTATAATTTGTTCTGAAACATAGTTATGTGAGTACATGCATATACAAGATTCATTAACCTTTATACTTAAGGTTTATAAATTTCAATGAATGTCAATTATATTTCAATTTCTAAAGTACACTGGATGGCTTTAATGGTTGCTGAGAAACTAAAATTTTTGATTTGTGAATTTAAATAAAGGTGAATAAAAATTTTCCAATTTTAGCACAGAAAAAAATGTAAAACAAAGTTAAAGATATATGTTACACTTCATTTTATTTATTTCATCTATTTTTAGAGAGAAGGGAAGGTGGGGAGAGAGGGAGAAAAATGTCAATGTGTGGTCGCCTATCATGTGCCTCCTACTGGGTATACCTGACCTACAACTCAGGCACGTGCCCTGACTGAGAATCAAACCAGCAACCCTTTGGTTCACAGGATGGCACTCAATCCACTGAGCCACACCAGCCAGGGCCTATATGTGGCATTTTAGATGATCTTATGTGTGCTTAATTGTAGTCCCAGGAGGATAGATGAGAGAGAACGGGACAAAAGCGATACCTAAGAAAATAACAGCTGAGAGCTTTCTAAAAGAGTCTAAAGATATCAATCCACAATTTCAAAAATCACAGTGAATCCTAACACAAACAATATTTAAAAACAATTAACCCGTATTATGGTCAAATTGCTAAAAATCAAAGATGAAGAGAAACTCTTAAAAGTCTTCAGGGGAAGAAGAGACATATGGCTGACTTGTCACCAGCCATTATGGAAACCAAAAAACCCCAGTGTGGACTGACATAATTAAAATGATAAAAGGGAAAATGACGTGCTCACCTTGAATTCTACATTTATATGAAATATATTTAAACACTGAAGATAATATACATTTATTTTAAAAGATGAAAATATCTGTCACCAATGCACTGTAAGAAATACTAAGGAAAGTTCTTTAGTCTAAAAAATGATCTCATGAAACCATGAAAGTGTAAGAATGAGAGTATATAAAAATGTGAGAAGAAACAACTTGAATTTAAATGCTTATGGGGTTTGCACAGATTAAAGGTGGCAGAGGAAGCTGCACAAACCTCCTCCCAGGACCAAAGTGGAATTACAACTAAATCATAGAAAAATCATCCTGAATAACCAACTGAACACTGGCTGGAGAGAAACCTTACAGCTATGGACCGGTGGAAGAAGCTGCATCACTACAATCAGACTGTTATGGAGTGTGGAGGAGGTGCAAGAAGCTGGCTGGGCTCCCACGGCAGCAGCTGAAATTCTGGAGGGATATTTCAGTGGTCTGGGGGTCGGGTTCCCTTGAGAAGTGTGGGGTCTAAACCCCAAGCTAGGCTCCCCCAGTCTATAGCACCAGAGCCAGGAAAAGAACCCACATAACATACAGTTGTGAAAAGTAGCAGGATTTCTGTCCATCAGGGAGAGATGGCTGGAGACACAGAGAGCCTCTTAAAGGGCCAAGACACAAAATTTTATTTTCAGCCACTTATCCTGGGTTCCATCAGAGGGAGGACAGAGTGGACTAGAGGAGATTGAGGAGAATCTGGGGCTGGTGGCTCTGGGGAGAGAACTCAAGGAACATCCACCAGGATATCTGTGCTAAGTCATTCCCTATACTGCAGAAGCCATCTTTCTCACGCAAAGCACTCCTCTCTGAATGCCATCAGCCTGAGAGAAAGCAATAGCCCTGCCCACAGGAAGTACTCAGCCCCACCCTGCGGTATTTAAGTCCTGCTGCTGGAGGTTGCTATCTCAGTGATCAAATTGAACGACTAAGGCAAATCTCTGGGTGCTCTGAGACTTTAGCTGACCCTCCCCCAGACCTGGTGCTAGCAAAAACTGTTCTTGTTGTGCAGCCTGGTTCTTTCAGCACACACTCAGGCCAAGCAGAGAGAGCCACAAGCTGTGGATCACTGATAGCTCCAGTTTGCCCAAGGCCAGTCATAGGGAGTATTTGGCATGGGCCTGAATCAGAGTCTTTGCAAATCTACCTAATACATAGAAACAAATACAAACAAGAGCCAAAATGAGAAAACACAGAAGCAGGCCCGAAATGAAACAATAAGAGAATTCTGCAGAAGAAGAACTAGATGAAATAGAGGCAAGCAATTTATCAGTTAGAGAATTTAGAGTGATGATTATAAGGATTCTCAACATCATGAAAAAAGACATAGAAACCATAAAAAGGACCCAGTCAGAAATAAAGAATGCAGTATCTGAAATAAATACCCTGGAGGAAATAAACAGTAGTTTAGATGAAACAGAGGATTGAATCAGTAATTTGGAAGACAAGGTAGAAAAAAACACCCAAGCTGAGCAGCAAAAAGAAAGAATTTTTTAAAAAATGAGGAGAACTTAAGAAACCTTTGTGACAAATGAAGCACAGCAACATTTGCATCATGGGAACACAGAAGAGAGTGTCCAAGGGATCAAGAATATATTTGAAGAAACAATGGCCAAAAACTTCCCTAATCTGGTGATAGAAAAAGACATACAAATCCAGGAAGCTCAGAGAGTCCCAAACAAGTTGGACCCAAAGATGCCTACACCAAGACACATCGTAATTAAAATGAAAAACCTTAAAGACAACAAGAGAATCCTAAAAGCTGTAAGAAAAAGGCAGGTAGTTACCTATAAGGGAGCACCAATTAAACTGTCATATTATGTCTCAACAGAAATATTTCAGGCTAGAAAGGGGTGGCGTGAAATATTCAAAGTGATGAAAAGCAAGGATCTACAACCAAGGCTGCTTTGCCCGGCAAGGCTATTATTTAAAATCAAAGGAGAAATAAGCTTTCTAGTTTCAAAAAAACTAAAGGAATTTGTTAACACTAGACCAATACTGTAACAAATGCCAAAGGACCTGCAAGAAGAAAAACAAGAAAAGGAGAAGGAGAAGAAAAATAAAAAAAAAAGAGGAAAAATTCTAATGATAAAATGGCACTAAATACATATCTATCAATAATCACCTTAAATGTTAATGGCTTAAATCCTCCAAGCAAAAGACAGAGGGTAGCTGAATGGATAAGAAAACAAAACCCATATATATGCTACCTCCAAGAGACCCATGTCAGAACAAAATATACACACAGACTAAAAGTAAAAGGTTGGAAAAATATATTTCATGCAAATGGAAAAGAAAAAACAGTGGGGTAGCAGTACTTATATCTGACAAAGTAGACTTTAAAACCAAGGGTATTGTAAGAGACAAGGAAGGAGACTATTTAATGATAAAGGAAACAATCCAACAAAAGGATATAACCCTATTAAACATTTATGCATCCAACATAAGAGCACCTAAATATGTAAAGCAAATCTTAATGAACAAAAAGGTACAGACTTGACATAAATACAGTCGTAGTCAGGGGTTTTAACATCCATTGACTTCAATGGACAGGTCTTCCAGACAGAAAATCAACAAGGAGACAGTGGCCTTAAGTGGCACACTAGATCAAATGAATTTAATTAATATCTTCAGAGAATTAAATGCTTATGGGGTTTATAACATATGAAGAAATAAAACACATAACAACAATAGAATAAAAGAGGGCATGACAAATCAAACTAATCTCTTACAAAGGTTTTTGCATCATAGGATATGGCAAAAATTATAATTTACAGTAGACATTGATAAATTAAGATTGTATACTTTAATTTCAATATAAATAATAACAGAATAAAACTAAAATGAGTAACAAAAACTAATATAAGAGATAAAAATGATTAATGTAAAATTTCTGAATAAATAAAATTAGAAGTAACAGAAGAATAAAAGAATAAAAAGCCATTGGACAAGTAGGAAAAATGGTAGCAGTAAGACAACAATACATCGAGAATTTCACAAGGCTACGCTTGCGAACATCTGTCACAGGTGCAAAGCATGAAGTGCAGCTATGTGTTAAATATTCAAAAGACCAACAGCTACAGTTTATTTTTTTTAATTAAAGAAAAAATAGATTTTAAACTCTAGGCTTAATTCCCATATCTGAGTATTTGCCATGTTTAATTTCTTGTGTAAGCATGCTGTGTTATGAATAATGAATAAGTGGAAATTCTGATTGATGCCATGGGATATATAATCTCTCAGAAGGGATAAACATGATATATTTTTTCTGTCCCTTTGTTAAGAATATTCTGTATTTTTCAGCTTTTACTTTAACATTTTATTATTGTTCAATAATTTCAGTAATTTGTGTGTATCAGTTTGTTTTTGTATGTCAAGCAGGATAAGCAACATAAATCCCTCTAAGTCTCATATCTGAAAAAGATGGTGTCTTAACGTGATATTGATATAAATCACAGACCATGATTATAAACAATAATTTGTGAAATCAATCAATGTGGAGTTTCAGTCAATAGCTCTGTTAGAGTAAACCTATGCCACATACTTCAAAACTCTTCCATAGTTTTTCATTGTTCAATCAGTTCAGGTCTCCATCTGCTAAGACTTGGTAACTGTAAATTTTTCTTGCTGATTTTTTTAATATTTTAGGATAGATTTTTAAAAAATCATTCCAAAACTTCAAATTCACAAATTTGTATAATTACACTTACAAAATTATTGTCATATAATAAACAACATTTAATTATTAAATTGTGAATAAAATTATCCTTTTCATTTGAGGAGAACTATTAAGGGAATTAAAATATATTGCATGCAAAATGAAAAAATAAAATAAAGGAAGCAGGATTTTTGCAATGTTTAGAGGCAAATTTTTTCTGAGATTCTAAAATACAAACAGCTTGGTAAAATATGAACAGCTTCTAATCTGACAGCATATTACTCTCATTACCTCAGCAAAACTATTTTTGAATCTACAAAGCATTTGCCACCATCCTATTCATGCGAAATCTATCACAGTTCTGCAAAGCACTCAAATTTTGCAGAAAATTATAATGCTGAAAATGATCACACAAGTCTCCATTTTAGCTTTAGCCTAGTTCTGTTCTTGGATATCAGAATATGCTGCAGGTGTTTAATCCTGAAATGACTCCACAAAATTTGGTTCTCATTACCAATGAAGTAGCCATTACCTTTCAAAAGCAATCACTTTCATATCAATTATATAATTGTATTTTATACACTCTTTATAGTTACAGTAAAACATTTATATTTCTAATTATGTAAGAGCCAGAATTTTTATATTTGTTGCTAATATTTTAATAGTAAAATATTTCATTATGAGTATATTCTAATTCTAAACCTATCTACCTTGAGATTGAACTACATTTTTCACAATTTGCTAGAAATAAAGTTGGGTTGGCATTTTGAAAGTAAAGAAAAAATTATTGAATAGAGTTAGAAATTGATGCATAAAATGGTGAATGATGGGCATGGTCTCTTATGGTTGATTAATTCAAATAATTAAAGAAATAAGTATGCAAAAATTACTGCAAACATGTCTATATGCAATTGTTAATTTTTTCTGTGCACAGCTACATCAATTTACTCATTTTATAAAGTTACCGTCCAGTATTTGCAGAAATATTTTTCTAATATTTAAAAATTACATTTGCCTTAGCAAAAAACCATTCTAAAAGTAAGTGCCCACAAATGATGCCTTTAAAATAACGATTAAGTTTTGACAGAAGTAAGTAGTTGCTGGCAGAAAAGAATGTTTTTCTTCCTAAGGTAATTCCAAAATTTTATGTAAAACCATGGCCAGCAAGAATAGCTGTTACTTGAACAAAATGTGTGCCTTATTTCCCAAATACCTTTGAGCTATGGTTTTTTACAATTTTGGAATTTCCAACACATTCAGTCTGCTCATAAGATATATTCTAAACCTGTCAAGCAATATTATAGAAAAAAACCTGATACTGAAATTAGCTAAAATTCAGAGTTCAGGTGATCAAGCCATGGATAGAAGTTTTGTATCTTATTATTTATTTATTTATTTATTTTTTGAAAAGATTTTACTTACTTATTTTTAGAGAGAGGGAAAGGAGGGAGAAAGAGAGGTGAGAAACATCAATGTGTGTTTGCCTCACATGCACCTCCAAGTGGGGACCTGGCCCACAACCCAGGCATGTACCTTGACTGGGAATCAAACTGGTGACCCTTTGGTTTGCAGGCCGGCCCACAACCCACTGAACCACACCAGCCAGAGCTGTATCTTACTTTTTAAAAGATAATATCAGCATAGTTTAGCTCTAAAGGAATTGGGTTTTATAACTAGACAAGCCTCCACTTAGTTCCTAGCTGTACCGATTTACATACAGATGAGACTTGTGTTAGTTTTGTAACAGTCCTAATTCTTAGCTTTCAAACCATTAAAATAAGTTTATTAATTTGGCAAGAAATCCATTATTTTCAAGGAAAAAAACAAAAACCATTATGCAATGAGCAAAAATAAAGGAAGTATGGTGGTGCTGAAATATTAAAAGAGCTATTCCATAATATTTGGGGGTGAATCCAGTAGTAGGACTCATGAGTAGCTAGAAACAAGGACTTAGAAAATCCTCAGTGATGAACACAGCGCGTGCTCCGTAGGATCTCTGTACATGTGGTTTCACAATTTCATTTTCTCTGTGCATCTGTTTTTTATCTGTTCTTTGTGTGGACTGTTTATTTCTGCTCAGTCGCATAGGTAGATTTATATTGATCTAATTCTAGTATTAGTAACCTAACACTATTAATAATCTGAAAAATAATGTTAGGCTTTACTTAGTGGTTCACTATAGTGGTTCAATAGTGTTACTGATAATGTAAATTTGAAACTATTTTATGAATATTGTATACTAAACCAAGTATTTTTATGAATCTTATTAGGAGCTAATGTCTAAATGTAATTGAATTAAATGCAAATATAAAAAAATAAAACCTTGACATTTTACTTGGATATTTTAGTATGAACTCATGATATTTATAAAATGTAATTCATCTTTCTGACTACTGAAAAATTTGACACACCAGTGAATATAACTATTGCTCAGAACTTGGGTTCCAAATACCATTCTATTAACAACAAACTGGAATTCCTTGGGGAGTGGCTGATTCCAGGTCTGGAGCAAAGAAATTCCAAGATGAGCTTATGATACTTTATAGTACCTGAGATCAAGGTAATATTCAAGAAAAATAAAGGAATTTTAAAGAAACATAAGAGAGAACTCCCCATGGTTAACCATGTAACAACTCAAGCACAGATAGAATAAAATAAATGAAGGGAAGAAGGAAAAAAAAGGAAGGAAACAAAAGAGAAATGGAGGGAGAGAGAATGGGAGAAAAGAGAAGGAAGAAAGGAAAAGCCATGATCTTCAAATCAGAGAAAATAAGAATAGATAAATAAACCAAACTCAAAAGAAACCAAATAAATTTCCTACCACCAGATTTAATTATATAGGAATTTCTTGTTTTTAAAACTACTAAAGAGAAAAAAATATTTACTTTTTTTAAAAGAAGAAAATATAGTAAATCCTCATTTTATGTGGAAAATCTTTTCATAGAATATCAGCTAATAATTTTTAAGTCAACATTTTTCTTTTTTTACTTTGTCGGAAAATTTAATTTAAAAAATATTTAATATTTTGCATTCCCGTTTAGTCCCCTGTACCCATGCCTGCCTCCCCACCCCCCAGTAATCACTGCACTGTTATCTATGTCCATTAGCCCTTTTTCTTTTCTGCTTAATCCCCCCACCCCCTAATGTTCCCCCCATCCATGCCCATCTGTTCTCCATCTATGAGTCTGTCTTTGTTTTGCTTGTTAGTTGAGTTTACTCATTAGATTCCACATATGAATGAAATCATATAGTATTTGTCTTTCTCTGACTGGCTTATTTCACTTAGCATAATGTTCTGCAGATCCCTCCATGCTGTTGCAAATGGTAAAATTTTCATCTTTCATATGGCTGAGTAGAATTCCATTGTGTAAATGTCCCATAGTTGTTTTATCCACTCATCTAGTGATGGATACTTGGGCTGCTTCCATATCTTGGTGATTGTAAATAAAGCTACAATGAACAGAGGGGTGCTTATGCTCCTTCGAATTAGTGTTTTGGGTTCCTTCAGATATATCCCCAGAAATGGGATTGTTGGAGCAAAAGGCAGATCCATTTTTAATTTTTTAGGTATCTTCATACAGCTTTCCACAGTGGCTGCACCAGTTTGCATTCCCACCAACAGTGCAAAAGGGTTCCCCTTTCTCCACATCTTTGCCAGCACTTGTTTCTTGATTTATTGATGATAACCATTCTGACAGGTGTGAGATGGCATCTCATTATGGGTTTCATTTACATTTCCCTGATGAATAGTAACATTGAACATCTTTTCATATGTCTATTGGCCATCTGTATGTCTTCTTTGGAGAAGCATCTATTCAGTATTCAGGTCCTTTGCTCATTTTTCAATTTTTTTTTTTTTTTTGGTGTTGAGTTTTGTAAGTACTTCATAAATTTTGGATATTAACTCCTTATCAGATCTATTGGCGATTACATTCTCCCATTCTGTGGTCATTTTTTTATTTTGTTGATGATTGTCTTTGCTGCGCAAAAACTTTTTAGTTTAATGTAGTCCCATTTGTTTAATTTTTCTTTTGTTTTCCTTTCCCAAGGAGGTATAACTGATAAAAAGTTGCTATGAGGAATGTCTGAGATTTTGCTACTCATATTTTCATCTAAGATTTTTATGGTTTCTGGTCTAACATTTAAGTCATCAATCCATTTTGAATTCATTCTTGCATATGGTGTAAGAAGATGATCTAGTTCCATTTTTCTGCATGTATCTGTCCAATTTTCCCAGCACCATTTATCGAATAAATTATCTTTAGCCCATTGTATATGCTTGCTTCCTCTGTTGAACATTAATTGACTATAAAGGCATGGGTTTATTTCTGGGCTCTCTGTTCTGTTCCATTGATCTGTATGTCTGTTTTTATGCTAGTACCATGCTGTTTTAATTACTATGGCCTTATAGTGTAGTTTCATATTAGGTGATTATAGTGTAGTTTCATATTAGTGTGATTCCTCCACCTCTGTTCTTCTTTCTCAGGATCACTGTTGCCATGCAGGGACTTTTGTGGCTCCATATAAATTTTTGAAATATCTGTTCTAGTTATGTGAAATACATCATTGGAATCTTGATAGGAATTGAATCTATAGATTGCTTAGGATATTATGATCATTTTAATGATGTTAATTCTTCCTATCCATGAACACAATATGTGCTTCCACTTATCTTTACCTTCTTTAATTTCTTTTTTCAGTGTCTTGTAATTTTCTGAGTACAGATCTTTTACATCCTTCTTTAGGAATTGCTTTAAGTCGACATTTTTCAATTCTTGATGAAACAATGTATTCAAGCAAGAGCTACCAATGGTTGCTAAAATTATTTAATGTTGTAGTAATAATTTGAAAAAATTATTTTAAAATAATTTAAGTTGTTGCTAAATAATTTATAAAATTGATATTAAATTAATCATGAAATTATTACTAAATTATTCAATGTTTTTATGAAATATAGTCTGTTTTATTAATTGATGGATTCCTTTTATAATCTTATCTTTGGAGGTATTTGTACGTGTTTATGAGAGATATTGGACTTACTCATTTTTTGATATCAAGTTACCCTGGACTCATATAGAGAGTTTAGAAAGTTCC
This sequence comes from Mormoops blainvillei, assembly GCA_004026545.1. Classification (NCBI taxonomy): domain Eukaryota; kingdom Metazoa; phylum Chordata; class Mammalia; order Chiroptera; family Mormoopidae; genus Mormoops; species Mormoops blainvillei. The sequence continues at coordinate 81,793 of PVJD01001254.1, read as the reverse complement.
CACTCTTCAGTTATTAAAGTGGTTATTTCAGATTGTTATTTTTTATTTATTTGTTTGTTTTAATGTTTTCACCTGGAGTTTTATCCGGGAGGCTATTTTAATCAGATTTAATTATACTAAAGACTAGATTTTCTCTTTCAGCAATTTTGAAAGGCTGTATTTTTCTAGTATTTTTATTTTAATATGTATAGCTTACTAAAAAAAATGTACTCCTTTTTGTTCATTAGCTTTGTGTCCAGTGAACTATATACGTTCATTAATTTACCTAGTTTATATGTAGATTTGGGTTTTCTATGTAAAAATGTGTTATCTGCTAATAATAAGAATTTTGTTTCTGCCTTATGTATCTTACACATTATTTATTCTCTTGGGTTTAATTGCTTGCTAACTTGGCACAGTTCTTATAGTCTAAACTGTACTTGGAGGTCTCACTCAACCGTGCTAAGCTGGGCAGCTTCGCTGAATTTGGCTGGGCCCTCTCCCATGTATGGAAACTCAGCCCTGTTTTAGGGCTCATTCAGCTTTGCTTCATGTGAACTTTTGTTGCTTCTGGTAGTTTGGGCTGTTACAACTTGTTAATGAGAAAGTGGTTTAAGCTTCTTTTGTGTCTTAACATTATTTTTATCTTCTTATTCCCTTAGCACTTTTGTCTCAGATTTATCCAAAGAGATGCCTGATTGAATCAGTCCAATAGTTGGATTGTTCTTCGGTGGAGGAGGGGTCTTCCCCATCCATTTCGATGCACTTAGTTTGGAGGGAGGCCATAAGTCCCTTCTTCTAAATGGGAAAATCATGGTTGTGGTTTGGAAAGATTCTTTCAGGAGAGATTGTGCTCTGGAAATACTGATCACCGTCTTTATGACATCTTGTCAACTCCAACATTGTCAAGGCCATCAGCAAACTGAGCCAGTTTTAGCAATGATTCTAACTTGAAAAAGCAGTAGGATTGTGACTACATGTGAATAAATTCAGCTAATAAAAAATTCAGTTGCTTTATAATAAATGATAGGAACTTTTAAATTTCATCTTTTATGTGTCATGCTCAACTTTCTAGATGAAGAGACTTCCTTGCATACATTACTTTATTAGTTTTATAAGAAATGCCTCAAAACTTTATCAAGGTATAACAAAGTGTTTAGATAAAATAGCTAATTTACAATCACAGTAGTAATAGAATCTGCTCTCCCATCTGATTCACGGGCTTGGCCCGAGTGGCTCCTTGAAAATCTATGCAAAAGAAGGGAGAATAGGTTTACATTCACTATCACCTTTCTACAGAAATGTGACTCAATGGAACTTCATGTATTTTGAAGAGAGTACCAAGGTGCATTCTGGTTAGACCCATGTGTCACATAGGGGTATTTAATTCAGTTTAGCAAAAATATTCTATGATAGCTTAAGAATGTCATTTTGTGGGGAGATTAAATGAAAGTCAATACCCTCAGGTAACTTAATGTATTTATGATTATAAGGCACAGTAATTTATAATCAATGCTGTTAAAGTATGATAAAATGTTAATATGATATAAGCTATGTGAAGGAATAGTTTTGAACAAGAGTTATTAAGGAACATTTCAAAGCATGCTGTGTAGTGACTTTGACAAATGGGTAAGTTTTGGATAAATAGGGAGGAAAAGGGAGGTACATGCAGAATGAAGGAATAACATAAAGTGCGGTGCATTGAAATATTAAGGTTCTAAAGGCAATTGGCTGAGTCTAATCACCAGGTTGTACTCCTGAAACTAATATAACATTGTATGTGAACTGTAATTTAAAAATTAAGCAAAATTTTTAAATGGCAATAGGCTGAAACTGTCTATAATTTTACAAGTAACTATCAGAAAAGTGTTAGGAAAACGTGCCCTCTCCACTATGACGTTATGGGTGATGTCTCTGCGCTTTGTGGAGGAGGGCCTGAAATATCATACTGAAAAAGTCTGATAAATTTGAAAAAGATGTTTCAGTTTTTTTGCTAATCTACCTGGAATGTAATGACTCAGGCAAGGTGCATATGTCATTTTTGTTATTCAATGTTATCTACTTTCAGAAATACCATCCAAATGCTGAAATGAACACAAAGACAAACCATGGACTGTTTGCTACTTCTTGGCAATAGTACAGAAAATGGTTTTACTGAAGTATGTGTTCATTTTTTAGAAATTATAATTAAAGTCTGACAAAAACCTTATCAAATAACACCTTTTAAATTAGAAATACATTTTATAGGCATCTCAATTAAAATTCTAAAGGTAATTCTAACTTCATTTTCTAGGAACCTCTCAAAACCCTAAAAATTCTTTTTATGTTCACATTAAGTAGTAAAATGTATAATTTATAGTTATAGCTTATGCATTGAAAAATAACTCTTACTTTTTCCCTCCCACTAGCTCTTTAAAATGTGAGCATTTAAAAAAAATTATCCTCTACCTTTTAATATATCAAATTCAGTGACATATTTTTATAGGGTGTAGTGAGAATTAAATGAGATATTTGAATAGATTTAAATGTGTGAACCAGAGTAGGTAGTTAATAATGAGAGCTAATATAGTAATCCAAATAATAATCTAATAACAAAGTATATAAATGGAAAGAAATTTTAACACTGTTAATACTATGCAAAGATAGCATCTTATGGTATCACTACATTATAATCATGACACCTTTTTAGTCCTCTCCTTAAAGATAATTTCACCTTTATCCTTTATTCCCTATAATCATTTAGTTCTATCAATATTCTTTCTTCAAACATCTTTTTTCTCAAGCTAAATTATTATTCATCAACAAATATTCATTCAAAATTTAGAAATGTATTTAAAATGTCAATTTTTATGATTCAATATATATCTAAGTTCTCTTTTGCAACTTGAAGGTGTGAATTGACCTGTAAGAATTATGAACAAATTGAAAGACAAATATAGGCTTAAGAATGTTTCAAAATATTAACTCCTTTTATGAACTGGAGAATGAGATAAGTCAATATTGCTACCATGGAAAGGGGTTAAAGCTTATAAAACCTGGAGGAAATGTGAATCTTTTTAAATCCACACTCCCCTGGAACATCAGAGGTTATCAAGAGAATTTTTTTTTTCATTTACCATGGTATTCTCCAGTTCCATCCATTCTGTTGCAAAAGGTAGGAGTTCCTTCTCTTTCTGCTGCATAGTATTCCACTGTGTAAATGTACCACAGTCTTTTGATCCAGTCATTTATTGATGGGCACTTAGGCTGTTTCCAGCACTTGGCTGTTGTAAATAACACTGCTATGAACATGAAGTTGCATACGTTCTTTCAAACTGGTGATTCAGGATTCTTAGTGTATATTACCAGCAGAGGAATCACTCGGTGAACAGGCAGTTCCATTTTTAGTTTTTTGAGGAAATTCCCTGCCGCTCTCCACAGTGGCTGCACCAGTCTGCATTCCCACCAATAGTGCACTAGGTTGCCCTTTTCTCCATACCTTCATCAGCACTTGTTTGTTGATTTATTAATGATGGCCATTCTGACAGGTGTGAGGTGGTATCTCATTGTGGTTTTAATTTGCATCTGTCTGATGGCTAGTGATGCTGAGCATCTTTTCATATGCCCTTGGGCCATGTATGAATGACCCAAGGACATGGACAACAGAGTGGGAATTGACTATGGGAGTGGGAGGTGGGATGGGCAGAGGAGGACAAAAGGGGAAAACTTGGGACATCTATAATAGAATAACAAGAAATTATTTTAAAAAGAGAGAGAAATTTCTTTTTCATGGGCCAAAGAAAGAATGCAGAAAATAGAAAGGACATGTCCTCCTACATCTTGCTACCTGTTCAGAGTTGGGTGAGGAATAAACATGCTGTTTCTTAGTGATCAAGACAGTATTCATACCAAAGGGAATAGTAACAAATATTCTTCTGAGGTTTGAAAATGCATGATTTTACTTACATGACTGTGATAATTCTGCTCTGACCTCTGTCTCATCCCAGTATTATTTTCAGCAAAATTTCAATCTCTATATTATTTTACTAGATTGTTGTTCCTGAAACTCTAAGAGGCCACTATTTTATGTGAGCCTATAAATTTCTTCTTTTATGCTTTCTTTGTGAATAGTCTAAGGAGTCCCAGTGTAGCAAAACCTGTTTTGAATGTTCTTAGACCTTAGGATTAGTCTTTAAATTAGAAGACCTCCATGATCAGTTAAACTAAGCTTGTCTTTCTATTTAATTTTTTTGGCTCTTTCTTGGATATTCAGCATAGTGATTTCATTAAGCAATGAGACCATATTGCTTGGAACCTTTGTGAAGACATTAACAAGGCTAATATTTCACAAAATAAATTCTCTCTGTACTTCACTCCCTTTCTTGACTTTCTAGTTGATGAGACTCAACCTTTTTTTCTGTTATTGATATATTTTAAATATTTTTATATATCAATAATTTATCATCCATTTAGGTTTTATTCTTTATAAACTGAAGATACAGCTACTAACATGATAATACTTAATTTACTATTGGCAATTATATCTGATAAAATGACTTTAGTTATTTATGGAAAATATGACTCAAACTGGCTCTAATAATCAAGAAATTTCTTGGTTAATAAATGACTGTCCAAAGATAATATGTTTCAGGGACAGTACCTTTCAGTATCCTGATTCCATTTTTTTCATGATTTCTTCATGGTGCATGTTGGCATGAACTTCAGGCAGCGTTTCTAAAGGTGGCTCCAGTTTTCATGCTGGCATACTTCAGAATGCAAAGAAAGGGATAAATGCTTTTGTCCTAATGTTGCCAGAAAACCTGTAAGAGTCACTATGATTGAAATGTTTAGATAATATATGTATCTTGATGCCAGTCATTGGAATAGAATACACTGATAAATTTAAGCCAAACATTACCCGTCTGAGGAATTGGGAGTATGGTTATTTATATGCAGGGCTCAGCAATGTGCTGGAATTTGGATGTCTTAAACAGATTACAATTTTTATTTGTAAATAGAAGGGGTTGCAAGTGATCAACCTGGTTACTACAATGACCTTTTCAAATGTAATCTTTTGTTCAGTGTTCTTTCTTTAGGATAAAAAGCAGTTTTATTTCACATTGTGTAAAGGACAAGGGGTGCTGTATGTTAGTGTAGAGAAATTTTTCCCTTTACAAATCTTACAAGTACATAGTTAAATATCAAGGTCCTTAGCATTCCACTTAAACTCTTGGGCTAATTATCTCAAGGATGATCCATTAGATGATTAGAGACAACATTTATGTTATTAAGATCTATTGATTATTTGTCTAATTTCTTCATACTGGTGGTTTTTCTAATCATTTCAATCACCATGTGGTATCTTACTCACAGTTGTGAAAACTGTGTTTTAAAGGTAATATTTTTATAATCATCTCTCATATACTCTGAGGTTTTTATTCCTGGAAAAGTCAGTGTAAGTTGAAATGGTAAATAGCAGATCAGATGTTCCCATGGGAACAATTTTATAACAGGATGTTATGTTGCAGACAAAGGGCCTAATGCACATTTAGTTTTGTTTTGTTTTAGTGATGGCTACAAATACACTATTGTAGCCACTCTTCAGTCTAATATAAAAATATACTTATAAGACAAACAGTATGATGTATTTCATGCACAAGAATTCCAGAAGTGATTGTAGATCTTGGTTCAGCAGAGCAGGGCCTGCAGAGATACAGGGTACAGACTCCACTGTTTGGCCTCAGTCTTCTGAGTATTGGATTCATTTTTATGTTTCTCACCTCACAATCACAATGTTGTGGCTGCGATTCTATATATGTTTCCATAATGAAAAGACAGAAGTAGTGTAAGGAGACCACAGTACCAACACTATTTATTTATTTTTATCAGGAAAGAAAATATTTTTCTAGAAACCCCAGTATCCTTTTGCTTACAACTCATTGACCAAAACGGTGTGTTGGTTATACTTGTTTGAAAAGAAGCTGGGATGGACAGTATTTAGATAGGTGCATTGATGTCCTCAAAGAAATCATGGTTTTTCTGTCAGTTATATTAAGAGAGAAATAAATTTTAGAAAGGCATAGAGTATTTCCTCATAAATTCAGTATCATGAAAATCCAAAATATCTTCAAAATTCCATATAATGTAAAATGATAAAAGACTTTTAACATGATAAAAAATGATTTCAGGAATGAAAAAACATAAACATGTATAAGCATAATTTTAAATATTAATAAACATGCCTTATATCTTGTACTTTGTGTGTGACAGTAGGAAAAAGAGCTTTATAAGTTTGTTTTCATGATTGACACACATAATGCTATCTGTCCCTATTGAAACACTGCCCTTACTCTTTCAAAGGTAATCTGCATTGTGGGTACTAAGAATTGATTCTGAGCTGGGCAACCACTATGCTTCATACATTAAACAAGTCTGGAAAAGTTATGGAGCTGACCCACCAGAAGTTACTCTGCATCAGGAAATCTGAAGCCTCGTGAAAAAATGAACATCATCCTTAGTGTACAAAGTGTCAAGCATGAGAAACTTGGTGTTAAAACAAAACCTTTGTATTGGGAAGGAGCAGAGTCTGAGGCTTCCTGAAATGTGATTTTTTTCTCAATCCAAACTAATCCCTTCTAACTATTGGATTTATTTATAACTAAATCTTGGGGTACAGATAGTAGGCATGATTTATAAATGAGAAGTAATTTGTAAATAGTCATACCTGTTAAATGAATTTGTTAGAACCCTAGGAGCTCCCTTAGTTGAAAGGGACAAAAAAACACGAGACATGTATTTTTCTCCACTCAAAAATGAAATATTTATAAGGATCACTGTGCTTCTAATAGAGCATGTGGTAGTAGTTACTACAGGAAAAAAAGATGCCTGAGAAAAACAGCATGTCCTAGCATGAGTAGGCGCACATCAGCATAGATAACCATGGCAAGTGTTAGAGGAAAGCCAAGAGACAACGGCAGTACCCAAAACAAGTGACACTGGTTGAAGTGCAGTCCAGCATAAGGAACTGGGAGACCTATAAAGGGGCACTGCCAAGCAGTCACGATGGTCCCCAGCACACTGGGACAATTAAGAGGTAAGAAATAAAGCATGCCATGTGGTAGCTGAGTAGCCAATCATGCTCGTTTTTGAGTGGGTATCATGCTCTCTAGAATTTCTTAGGGGCACATTTTCAGTAGTTAGTTCTCACCTTTACTGCATGGAGGCGAGTTATTGAAATATACATTAAATCTGTTAATGAATGTTTAGGTCTGAGGTAACCTAACCACAGTCCCATTAAGTCAGGACAGAATAACAGCAGAGATTTAGTTCCACATATATATTTTTCTGTGGGTCTATATCAAGACCCTCAATAACCACAGTATTGCTATTTTTGACTTCAGGGTGTTTGTGTTCTCAGATGGATTATCAAGTGAGAAAAACAGTAATTGAATTAACCTTTTTTTGAGCATTTCATAAGTGCCTGGAATCATTCTAGAACAGAGTGAGTAAACATTTTCTGTAAAGAACTGGGTAATAAATACTTAGGGTTTGTGGGCCATATGGTATCTGTTGCAGCTTATCAATTGTAATATTATATCACAAAAGCAGTCATAGCCAATACCTAATTGAAAGATGTGGCTGTGTTCCAATAAAACTTAAGAGACATTGAAATTTTACTATCATGTAATTTTCATGTGCCATATAATATTATTCTTATTTTGAGTATTTTCCTACCATTTTAAAAAAGTGAAAAACATTCTTATGCTCTCAGTACAAAAAACAGACTGTGGGCTGTAGTTTTGATCCTTGTTCTGGAAGCATAAAGGAAACCATTTTATTTATGTAAGAACCAAGTGGAATAATTATAATTCTTATTGTATATGAATAAACGGAGGCTTGGAAAAGTATACTCTCTCACCTGAGGACACACGGTAAGTGGTAAAAGCAGTATTCACACAAAAGTACGTCTGACTTAAAATTCTAGGTACACGGATACACGGAGATTTGCATTAACCGGCAGTCGTTTCCTAGAGCTCCGTGCTGAGCTGGACTGGAAGGCTGTGGTCCTGCTCAGCAGGGAGAGTCTCATGACGAGCCTGTGATGTCTTCTCCGAGTGTGGGAGTCAGGGCAGCAGTTTACGCGTTCCAGAATGATTTCTCTATCTCTGTCAGGCGAAAATATGACTAACAGTGGCCTCCGATTTTAAGAATTCTGGAGTCATTGGGATTATATCTGCATTTCACAGAGGAGCTGGTTTATGTTGCAATGTCTTAGAGACTGTATTGCGATCATGTTATCAGGTGAGAATGGCTCCCTGGCTCCCATTTTTGGCATGCATTCCCCACCTCCATTCTTCAGTTGCCAGTGCCATTTTAGGGCTCCTTATAGGTGCAAGATTATCTATCTCTCTATATCTATATCTATCATCTATCTATATCTATCTATATCATCTATATCTATCTATCTATCTATATCTATCTATATCTATCTATCTATCTATATCTATTATCTATCTATGTATATGAGTACTTTGCTACTTCTGATACCAGAATTCTACCAAGTACATGATTCAATCTCACACTGACTCCTAAAGGCAAATGGCAGGGAATCTGTGAGGCTGCTTCTGACTATTCACCTGGAAAGTCCAAGCCTCCGTTTGCTAACACCCCCAGCCCATGCCGATATGGAGACATTCTGTCGTGGTTCCAAAGGCTGCGAATAAGGGGCAGAATGGAGGAATGTGAGGAGGGCAAAGAACACTTCCTGCCCTGTCAACATCTGGGATTTTGATTACCTCCCCCCTAATTTTCTTATTTGAAGCCCGCATAAGTTTTTAACTCACTTTTGGTTTTGCTTTTTGTCATTTAACGTTTTCGTTAATCTTTGTATAACGTGAATGCTGAGTCCTTCAGTGTGCTGAGCTTTAGCTTTTAACGCTCATAAATGCTATCTCTATCCTATTGTTTGGACCAAGAGGTCCAAAAGGCCTAATTTGAATTTCAAAGCTGAGAAATTTTTGTTTTCCTTTCGACAACCCTTCTTCCTTCCAGCAGCAGATGAATCAGCCTCTCATCTAATTTAAGATGGCCATTCCATAAACTAATAATGGAACTGTAGTGAATGAAGATCCCTTGGTCTGATGTATCTAAAAGTTATTTTGTCACATTGTTGAAGTCCCCTGCCCCCCGCCCTGCTCTCTCCTGTGGTGCAGGCCCACCTTCTTGGGCCTTTGCCAGAACAAGAAGATTAAAGTGAAGCATATGGCTGACCACACAGCTGAAATCCCTGGTCAACACCTGTAAGGATCCCAGGGAATAGATTTCTGCCTTTTCCAAATCTAGTTTCCTTCTGCAGAGAAAAAGACTAGACAGTAGAACAGAGCAGGCCATGAGGAATTATAACCACATGCTTCTTAACTATATTAATATAATCAGCATCAGCAAAAGAATCAACAGAAATAATATTTACCCATTTCTATATTAAAAAAACCTAAGCTCAAATTTTTGCAAAAAGAATTCACTGACTTTATAGCGAAGATGGCAAGTGTCATATTGTATTTTCTAATGTTGCAGTTACAAATTACCATAAATTTAGTATCTTAAGCAATTGCTATTTATTATCTCAGTTTCTGTGGGTCAGAAATCCAAAGAGGCTGAGCTAGGTGCTCTGTTTAGGGTCTAACAAGGCCTAACTCAAAGTGTAGTTTGTCTGGGTTCTTAGCTAAAAGATCTGAGAAAGGACACATTTACAAACATATGCAGGTTTCTGGCATAATTTGGTTCTTTTCGGTTGCAGGACTGAGGTTCCTATTTCCTTGACGTATGGCCTCTTCATCCTTTCTGTCTCCCTTGGTCAGTTTTTTTCAATGTTGTCTATGCTTTGAAGAGCTCATATGATTACATTGGGTCCAGTGAATAATCTAGAACAACCTCACTATTTTGAGGTCAACAGATACATCATTTTAATTACTTTGCAAAGTTCCTTTTGCCACATAGCATAATGTGTTCACAGGTGTAATGCAAGAAGACAATGACTATGAGGACCAAAATTCTGCTTTACCATTTGAGGGGGTACCCAATAAAACCCAGAATTCATTTATAAAAAGCTGTGTATTTATTCTTACATGTTTAAATTTCAGTCGCATTCAAAGTACTCTCCACTTGTTTCAATATACCTATTGATATGTTTTTTTCCACTGTTCAAAACAGTTTTTGAGCCATCAATTTTGATGACTTTTAGTACTTCTACCATTTTTTTTTCACTTTTTCCACATTAGCCAAATGTTTCCCTTTGAGGACTTTTTTCATCTTGGAAACAAACAAATTAGTCACTCAAGCCACTTGGGGCAAGATCGGGTAAGTAGGAAGGGTAGGGCATGGGTGTCATGTTGTTTTTGGTCAAAAACTGCTGAACTCTCAGTGAGGTGTGGGCAGGTACGCTTGTATATCGCCTATCATGAAATGGGCAAATGCATTGAAAGACTCTTCAAAAATATTTCACTGAAGCTGAATGCAACCTCTTACAACAATGCCAGCTGGTGCACAGAGACAGGTTCCTAGAACACTCACCTAGCGGGAGAAGCCTGTACTACAAGGGTCCCACCCTCCAGCAGATAATTAGGGGTTTTTTTTGGATCCACCCTCATACATGTGTTTATAAAGCATAAAACCTTAACATATAGCCTAGTTGTGCTCTAAAATTCTTAATATTTATGTGCAATAAGGGTGCCTGAAACGTGTTACCTGGTCAATTAGAGGATCGGAAAAAACTTTTGTGGTCCTTGTTTGATCAGTACATGACTTGAGATACATTATTTAATTTCAATGATTCTGTACCTTTTTCTTAAAATAGGAATAATAAATTTTATCATGCCTACCTTGCTGAACTGATAGAAGTATCACAGGAAATTAACAAAGAGTGATAAGCACAATATTTTAAGAATTTAGCACCTATATTTTATTTCTCATCATTGAGACTAGATTATGATTAGAGCTGCTGCTTTTGTTAGAAAAAAAGAAAGAAGAAAAGTCAATGTTTACAGAGATGTATATTTAGAAATATTTAACTCTAATGAACTTTTGAGAATCTTATGGAAAAATACATATGTTATGTATAAGTGTAAATAGATCAAAAATTCAGAAGAGAAATTTATTTTTTCATATTTTATCATACCAAGAGATAAAGCAGTCCTTGCTCTGGAATCTCTTCTGCCACATAGTGCTCTGTAAAGTGACAGGATGTGATGTGCCATATTGATGAGACCCAACATGACACAGGGTGTGGCTTGCCGTCTGTGTGTAGGCATAGATAATTAGGAAAACCCTAAAAAAGGGAAGTTTTGGTAGAATTTAATAAAGGATTATTAAACATAAAATAAAAGGTAAGAATGAGAATATTTTTAATAAAAGAAAACATTTTATATTTTAATAAAATAAAATAGTTAATAAAGTAAAACATGATAGTATTTGTTCACCCCTGATCCCAAAATTGTATAAATCATCTGCTTGGCATTGAACTTTCATATATGATTAAGACAGCAAAGCTCATACCACAGTATTCCCTTGTAAGAGGAGAACATGGTGATACGAGGTAATTGAATTTTCTTTTGACCCTCTTTGGCCTCTGTGCAGAAGCCATTTGTGAATTATTTAGAGAAAAAGGAAAAGGGTATTTGCCTCATGAGAGAAATACCGGGTGCAAAGAAGAGTTTAGTTCAACTGGCATTATCTCTTAGAATACATCTACTTTTCCCAGCTGGAAATGAAAATCGAGATGGGCATTTCTATTCATCCTTATGCACTAACAAGATTCCTTCCTTTCACTGACATGCTCCATGTGTTCCAAACTAGACCGAAAGCAGGTCTAAAACTTTACAAGTCATTCCCGGGGCCTTTGTTATTAACATGACAATCTATGACTAAACTGATAAAAAAAAGTAACTGTATCGTAAATAAGTTTGGCTTGAACATTTGGGCTTCTCAAGCAAAAACTAAAGCAAATCAAGAGCATTATTGATTTTAATCTTAGCATTTCTTTTGAGTTATACTTCTTTATGCTTATACAACTTTTTAAAAGAATGACATTTGATAGTTATGAGAACAGTGGTGAAATGAGTAAAATTGCTTTTTTCTTGTTGCTTTCTTTGGTTTTAAAGTAATTTTTAATGTTGTGATTAGATAAGTTACTGCCAGAAAGAATAAAATATTCTAATATTAACATTGAGCTTTAAACTGAATCATAAATATGTCTACAGGACAACATTTTCCAAAGATTACACATACACTACTTTTTATTAGTCATCAACAGTATTGGCATGTATGTGACAGCCACAGGGTCAGAGCGAAAATGATTTAATAAAGAAATTCAAAACTCATGTAAAAAATGAAATTGCAGTCCGCTGTCATAGCCTTAGAGATTTGCAGGTCCGGTATGAACATTTTGTTTTATTTTTAAAGCTTTGATGGGCCTGCCAACATGCATTTGTGCTGTCACTCTGAGGACGCTTCTAGTAGCACTGGAGTGGCAGACAGCTCTTGATTGATGAGTGTTTGCATCCATTTTGTTATTCGTTGCAAATTTCTTCCCCAATGTGTTTAAATGGAAAAAAAATTCACACAAGAACTATTATAATTACGTGAGTCAACCCACACCAGAATTCCATTTCAGTGTGCTCAGGAATAAACGAACATGCACACCAACACAACAGGTTCCTTAGAGATAGGGAAGATAATGTCAATTCCACACATTATTAATATATGCCCATTGAAAACAAGGGCAGCAAAGACTTTAATACCAACAATAATGTTGTCAATAAATCAGATTTGGTGAAGAACTTTCTGAAACAGTTTCAAATAATTTCTTTGATATTGAGCTCTCTTGCTATTTCCCCATTGTAATTTTCATTTGCAAAAGGCGAAGGACCTCCAGATTGAGACGTTAAATTGCAGGGTTTGATTCTCTACATATTAGTAAGCAGTGTTTAGAGACCACAATGGCCTTGTAATCAAAGACTCAGCATCCTCATTTCATGAGCTATCACAGGTTTGTACAATGTTAAGCTCAAGGCTGACCTGAGGTGCAGGTTGGAGCATACATATTGCCTTCAGCTGGGTCTTTTATTATGTCACCTGGCTGGATAAAATGCATGAAAAATATATTCATGCCTTTATTTCTCTGCCCTGTAATAATGGACCAGTTTCTCTGTGTGTTAAGGCACTTTATGTTTCAGCAAAAAGAAAAGCAACTCAAACTAGCTTAAATGGTACACAAAAAAGAAGTGGGTTTTGCTTGTTTGATTTCAGCTTTTATAACCGGAAGATCGCAGGTTTGGCTGGAAAGCAGGATGGACTTGCTTCGGTTGCTCAGGAGCTGCAGCCCTGCTCGCCTTGCGCAGGGTCGGCCACCGCGTCGGGCAGCTTCTCTCGCAGGGAGTAGCACAATGGCCACCATAGGCTTGCACTTTACGTTCCCCTCAACTCACTGTCAAGAATTAGACACAAAGCTAGCTTCATTGTCCAAATCCGCCATAAAATTTAATCGTCCTGATTGAGTCACATGGTTCTTGAGCCAATCTAAAGAACATGGTTGAAAATCATCAAATATCAAACACAAAATAAAACAAAATTAAGGGAATGTTAAGGCTTGTAGGTTAAGGATTAGTGTGTTGATGGTCCTGGTTAAAAAGTTTTTGTGGGAATTGAATGAATTAGTATTAAATTATTTCCTGGAAGAAATTATATATTTTTTCTTAATTTTAATTTTAATTTTAAATTTTTATTGATGCTATTGCAGATGTTCCTATTTCCACCCCTCTTTCCTGCCTCTTCCCAGCCCCCACTCCTCCCTCTTCCCTCTGGCCATCACTACACTGTTGCCTGTGTCCATGTATATGTTATATGCTATAAACATATAACATATGTTCTAGAACATATGTTATAAACATGTCTTCTTTGGCTAATCCAAAGAACACCATCTTTCATCCAGTCCCCCTTCCCCATCCCCTCAGACAGTTGTCAGTCTGTTCCATGTATCCATGGTTCCATTTCTATTTTGTTTGTTTAATTTCTTCATTAGATTCCACACGTAAATGAGATCATATGGTATTTGTCTTTCAGGATAGGAGGAAGAAATTAGAGGCGAGTATTTATGTAACCAATCACTCCTACATCAATACCTTTGTACATGCATCTGTGATACACTTAAAAATAACTACCCTTCCAAGCCCTTATTCTAAGTCCTATGCTAAGCTCTTTATAAATATTTCATATCATACAACCCTGTTTAGAATTAGATATTATTATCTTTATTTAGTACATGAAGAAATTAGATTTCAGAGAAATAAATTACTTTTCCAAGATCATTGGTAGAAATGGTGGAGGATAACTTGTATTTATATCTTATAACTTCAAAGTTCATGATCATAACCACTGTATTATTATGGTATTTTTCTTTCTTTCTTTTTTTCTTTTTTTTGATTGATAGGTTCGTCTTTTATTATTGTGAACTTCCTAAAGGCAGGGAATTTTTCCCTGCCTTATTCACTACCGTATCCTCAGGGTCTAGAATAGAGGCTGATTTACAAGAGATGCTTAATTAACATTTAAACATTGTTGCATTAAGTGTTACATCCCTTTGGTCAGAAGAATAACATTTAATGATTGGCTTACAGCAATCCTGGAGTCAGTTGCTATATAGGGTGGGAGGAATAGGACTCATCATAGGAAAATAAAATAACTATAATGTCTGCTGTAACCCTTGAGGGAAAATTCTGGATTTAAAATCTTTCACAAACTTTATTATCTGTATAACTGAAAAGTAATTGTATGTACCTCTGTTTCCTCCTTTTAAAAATTATGGTAATTTACAGTATACACCTTGTTGTCATATTGTGGGCTATTGAGATTAAATAAGGCAACACATATAAGTCAGTTACCACGCTATATGTTGAGAGTAGGCACTCACTGAATATTAATGATTATTATTACTGGTATTACCCTCCTCTTCCACTTTATTGTTACCCTTATCATCATCATCATCATCATCATGATGTCAAAGTGGTATGTATATATCTTGAAGGATGCTATTTTTATTATCTATTTTTAAGTGTAAAGTGGTTTTTAATAGCATCAATAATCCATATCATTGAATAAATATGGCTGAGAAGAATATTTGGGCTTAGTTTTTCCTAAATCAGTTACTCTCAAGGGACTGTTCTCATCAGAAGTTATTTAAAATTCCATCTAATGAGGGCTTTGCTGGTAGCAACACAAAGAACTTAAAGGATGCCTTTGATATCCAAACAGAATATTTTTAATTCTCACTTAGTAGACCCAAGAAGCTGAAACAAATTACTTAATTTTTCAGTTTCTGGAAAGGTAGAATTTAAGAATTCCTGAAAAGACATCTGGCTCTGAAGACTTAATGAAATTTTATGCCTGCTCTGTAAGACTGATCTTACATTCATCTCTACTTTAAAAACCTGTTTTTAATCACACTTCTTTCACTGCAATGCTAATGCTCATACCTGACATAGAATCTGACACTATTAGTTGTTGTGTAATGTGTATTAGTCTTGTTTCTTTGAAAGTTTTGATCATTACATATTCTCATGGTGACAGCATCTTCCCATCTTAAAAATGTACAATGTAGTTAATTAAAATGTACACATACATGCATGCACACACTATTCAAAGAGTGCTTTTTAAATACCCACCTTATATGACATAGTTAGGGCAAGTAATTCTATTTTATAGTAAAGAAAAATCTACATTTCAGGGCAGTAAGTCATTTATTTAAGGCCACTTATTTAGTAAGTGACAGACTCCAGAATTCAACTCAGGTAGATTTTTGCACTTCAAATCTGGTACCTTGGGTTCTTTTCTAACATAAATATCACTGCCACATATGTATATTATACTAAATTTGGAGATATATGAGAACAGTACTTTTTATTTGTTGCTTTATACTTCTCAGGATGTTTGATTATTTCTCAGAATACGCATACTGAGCATTAAAATATGCTTAATTGATATTGGAAAGGAAACTCGAGCATGTGCAGAGGACCTATGTTGCAGTGGTCTAGTCCTCTTTTCAGTGGGCACTTTCAAGAAATATGTTTATAAAACATAGAAAAGGGCCCACTCAATCTGGATAAATTGATCAGAGTTTACTTAAAAAATATGGTGATCACATCTGGTTGGGAGAGGTGGAGGGGAGTTGCAAAGAATTGTGTAGGCTTGAAGAACTTGGAAAGAAACAAAGTCCATATAAAGTAGACTCTAGCCAACTGGCGCCAAGTTCATAAAAGTGCATCATGGAAATAAGGAATCTGACTTCACGCTCTCTCCTTTCTTCTGCCTATCTGTTGCCAGGGAGAAGCTGTCTATTCATACAGTCCTAGAGGTCAGTCTAGTGGGGCAGAAAAAAAGGATGAAGAAGGGTGGAGAGTAGATCTGAAAGCTCAACAAAGATATGGAATTGATCTTTCTATATACATCTATACAGATGTATATATGTACAATGTATATATCTATACATTGATCTTTCTGTATAGTTGTGAGAAACAATGAGATCGTATGTATAAATTTGCCTTGTAAACTAAACACTGAAGTAAACATATAGAGCCATTATTCCATGTTATTTGAATGCTTAATAAATAATTGTTAATTCATTTTATCAGAGGCCAATATTTTCATAAAACATGTAGTTCTGCAATTTGTCCAGCTACAGAACCAAATTTTAGTTCTAGTTTTATTATATTTCTCATGGTTAAAAATATCTGAATTATTATTTTTTAATTGCTGACATAAGTAGGTCTACAGTTAATTAAAAAATCACACAAAAACAAGAATTGCATTTGACCTGCAAATATCATCATTTCTTTCAGGCCCTTCCCACCTACTTTAAACTCTCCTTTAACTGTACTAAAATAACAAGCAAACATTCATCAAAAACTCAGCTATAAAGAAAACTAGATGAAATGACTCAGAATTTTACACTTAGAATAAATTGAAGATCATTTAGTCCTCCATTTCCTACCAACAAATGACAGAAGTGAAGCTTAGACATGAACAGTCACTTGTCCATGGTCATGGACTCTGAGATTGGACTGAGCGTGAAGACACAAAATCTTTCAGGGGACTTTTTCTATTGCTCCATCCTCATTCAACTATACACACTGAAGAGTGCTAACTGCCTTAGGAACTGGAGGTTGTTATTATTGATTTCTTTCAGTGTTTTTATTTTCTGAACATTTGTTATACTATATTAGAATATGAGAGTGGTGTGCCACCACATACATTGACCCCGGAACTAGTTCATCTCATTTGAAAATCAAGATGGGGGTTATGCTTTCTTATGCTTCCATCACATACTTTCTAATATTATATCTTCAGAAAAAGATGACTGTCCCATGGAGATGAGGATGCAAATCTTGCTTGAGTCTGTAAACAATTAAATATTGGTTAACCAACTGATTATCAAACATTCATCCATCCCTTTATTCATTTGGTAAACATTTATTCAAATCTTATTGAATCAATGGTAATATAACAATAAATAACATATAACCTCTGACCTGAAATGGTTTATAATCTAGTAGGCAGGACAAAGAAGAAAACTGATAAAACCACAGGGATACATTTGATCTGTGGGGTAACCACTGGGTATCATGAAAGCACTGAATATATACTAGCCTGTTCTTAATGTCTCACCTGTATTAGCTCAATTAATAGTCACCCACATCTGACAGGCAGGTATTATTTTCCACATACTTAAGATAATGTAATGGAAACCCAAATAATTTAAATAAATTTATCAAAGTGTATATAGTTACATGGTGATCAAATCAAGGCTTAATGACACTGTCTGACTGAGAAATCCAAGCTCCGTATTACCTCTATGCAAATCAAAGTACTTTGTTTATACTATTATGTCTCTTACAAAATTCTAGAAAACATGGTTGTTTGTGAGCACGGGCCATTTTTTTTTTTCCTGCTAGACTTTAGCCCCTCAGAGAAAAGAACCATATTTATGTTTCTGGGAGTTAACCATAGGATCTAGCAACATGTTTTGGAAGTAATTGCTTTAGAAACAAATTAAAGAGTCACATCTCTCTATTAACCTGCATGTAAAGAAAATGTATAAATAATATCAACTATAAACTATAAGGAATCAGACGAACACATTGAGCAAAATTTTACAAATACATTTTGTGAGAGCAAAACGTATGCTCTTATAGTAACGTAGGATGATCTCAGTGCTCAAAGGATAATCCTGTTCTATTGTTAAAGCAAATGGGATGTCTAATTAGCTAAGCACAGATTTTTCTTTCTTTTTTCCTCCCCCAGAAACCCATTCAATTTTTAAAATATTCAAAATTCCTAAACGAAACAATTTTAATCATCTATCTGTAAGTTGGTAGCACTATAGAAAATTGACAGCCTGGCATCAGAGTTAAACACCCTTTTAATTCTCCTTTCTCCTAATTTGTATCATTAACGTATCTTAGTCTGTCAAAGTAATCAAAGCCATCAGTGGGGGAGAAAAGGTGACTTGTACGTACGAGTATCATGTATTTATTAATATGATTATTTAAATCATATGGGTAGAGAGAGTTTATTTGTAAGGAGTACAATTGCTGACCATGCATATATTAGTGTCATTTCACTGTGGCAAAGGTTTCATGCTCAGGTAAGCAGGCTGTAAGTGGCACCCAGATATGATAACATAGCACTGAGTAATGCGTGCTCACGCACTATGGGGACATGAATGTGTAGCCTTTGTGTACAGCATAAGCAAGCTCATGAAATCAAATCAAAGCACCAAAGCATCTGGGATAACATCTCTTATTTCATTATCCTCCAGTCAGAACAGTATGAGACCTTGTAGACGCATTATTATCCAAAATAAATGAATAACTTTCACCCTGAGCATGCATACATGGTACACCTTAATTTTGACATCAAATGATTTTCTGTTACTTAGTGTCTTTCTCAGCTCATTACCTTCCAGAGGCTACTATTTGGGGCTGTTGAAGAGGCCTTTTCTGTAGTGCCAGGTGGAGGACTGGAAACAGCTACTGGCCTTTCAAACCCCAGCTTCTCATGGCATATGTGAGACTTTATGCCACCATTGCAAATCTTCCAATATGCCAGGTTGACTTTGGTTAATACTGGTATCTAGGTGTAAAACCAAACTGACATTTGCTTTGGGGTCTCTTATATGGACTTTCTTTTCCTCTGTCTCTTGTCCATTGCCTGATTCCCAGCAAAAGAAAATTATACATATGCATGTATATATGTGTGAACTATACATATGAAAATATATATTCCTATTCACAGATGAGAAACAGACACTTACCCATTTAGAATTCCCTAGGAAGAAGAACACAACTTAATAGAATGCAGTGTTTTATTTTTAGTTTTGAGAAAGCATGCATTAAGGGTAAAACAGGAAAGACGATCAAAGCACATGAAAGAGAAACTGTATTCTTTGTACTTTCCTTGTTGTCTTGACTGAAATCTAGTCCTCTTCACCTCTTGCCCCACTGGATTCACTAACCTCCAATTTTCTTCTCCCTATTGTGCTAAACTCAAAAATGTGCCTAGAAACCAAACAATAGGGTTGCCTGTGACTTATGTATGTTTGGAATAGGAATTACTACCTAAGCTTTCTCAGGTACTTTTGATACTTTTGAATTATTTTTTCACCCTCAGGGAAAGGGGATCTTTTTTGCTTATCCCCCCCCCACCTCCCCTTTTCATTATCAATTTAAAAGTTGCCAGAAATAGGCACTATGAAAACACTGGGTGGCAGTCCCTCTCCCTCTCAGCCACCAACGGACTGTCATCACAAGTGCTCCAGCTATATAACATCACGTTATTTCTCTGCATTCGCTTGCTGCACTGAAATCCTAAATTCTGCTCAAGCTCAACCTTCTGTAGAGACGGGACAGTGCAGAGCAGCAGAAGTAACAGGTTTTCCTAAAAGCACGTGTCGCAAAGCAAAATCATGAGATTTCCTAGGTCAGCCAAAGCACAAACACTGTAAATGAAAAATATCCTGTTCAGTGATCCAGTCAATGGGACTAAAGCACAAAACTCGCAAAGGCTGTTCCTGGTAATCTCACCCATGATTTTCTAAGTAGAGATGTGTTTCTTGCGATCCACTTATCTTTTTCTTGCTTCCATATCTAATTTGTGTGCCGTCACCATTTATATCAGTTTCCTGTAATCAAAGCCTCTGTAAGTTCTAGCATCTGGAGTCTCTGCTGTACCCTGTTTCTTTCCTTTCGCTTTCTAAACACCCCCTCCCCCACCCCATTCAAGGCGCGGAATTGTGTTATGGAGCTCGGGGATCGCATAGTCCGGCTTGCCTGCGGGGCTCTGCAAGTGCCCTGGCACTGGGCTCACGGGCAGCTCCTTTCTAAACTCCTGAGCACTGCTGGGTGGAAAAAAGAAGACTTTTTTCAATTAATTTTAAAGATTAGAAAAATGACAGTGCAAGGCATTCAGGAAGTAATTAAATAGGCAATGTGTGGCAGCATAAACATATATATGATGCAAGATATTTAATTAAAATAGCCAAAACCATTTAAAGATCCTCAGTTTCCATCAGAAAGAAGCAGGTGATTTAACTAGATAGCATAAAACATTGTACCTAAATGGGAGTTATCTATATTTGTCTGTGTACGTGTGAGTGTGTGTGTGCTTGTGTGCGTGTGTGTGTGTGTGTGTTATTTTTATTGTTGAGGCTATACCTTTAACAGTCTAAAACTAAAAATAAGCAAACAATTAAAAAACCAAGTATATCAATAATTTCAGAAGATCAAGGACAAGTTTCCTAGCCAAACAAAAACTCACTATAGACTTCTGTGTCCTTTAAAATTATTATTTTTTTCTTTACCATCAACAGTCCATAAAATGCTTATAAAAGCAAGAATTTCTTCGTTATTAAGCATTGCAAAATTAAATTAAGAAAATAAATTAATGCTGTATAGGGTCTGAAATCATGGGTAACAGTGAGAAAGGACTAAAATAATTTATGATTCAGGTAATTTTTAAAACAATAAGAATGTATCAATCATTTCAAAACAAATATTTCTATATTTTGAGTAACCGATTTTGTTGTAAGTCCTGGAGATTCAGCAGTGCACAAAACAGACAAGCAAGCCCTGCTCACCTCAGACATCAAGTGCCTGACTCTAATTCTAAGTTAGAAGATGAGGACATCATTTCTTATAAATTATTTAAATCCTGAATTATCTAGTTTCTTATCTTAGTCCTTGGAGGTGCTCAAAATTTTATTCAAAAAAAAATCAACTCTGCTCACTTTGGTGGCACATGTACTAAAATTGGAAGGGTACAGAGAACATTAGCGTGGCCCAAACACAAGGGCGACAAAACATAAAATATAAAAAATCGATAAATAAAAATTAAAAATATATCAACTAATGCCTTTGACAAAAAGATGCTTGCTTGTAAAAAGCAGTATGGCTATATGTAAAATGGACAGCCAAAAGATTTTTTTAAATGCATACTTAGTTATAAAGGAAAATTACATTCAAGCTTATAATATTAATTATAATGTGTAATATTTTGATAGTACATTTCTAGAGATATTAATACTTTGCTTACTCTTTTGCCTACAGTTTAACTTAAATACTTATAATAATATACACATAAATGGTAACATTTTACTTTTACCAGAAATCCAATATTAAAGTTTTTTATGTAAAGTGGAAAATCTTGCCCATGTGACTCATACATTGAGCCCGTGACTCTAATGCCTTTAACAAGACAGCCTAATGGCCCATTATTGTTTTTAACATGCCACCTTAAAGTAACCTTTCGGCAAATTTTCTGACATATTTTATCTCAGCCTCCATTTATTTCATTTATATTGACCCAGGTCCCTTTAAAATAGCTGGTTTTTGAGAAACATTGGTTTAAGCACAGCATTTCTGCAAAGACTTTAGGATTGTTCCAGTAATTCCACGTTGAGGCTGCTTAGTTTTATGGGTAGCAATCTGCTCTTCTTTTGGAATCTGTCAGGATCAGAAAAATACACATTAATCACTTACTATAGGAGCCTGTACTGCTCCCAATGTCCCCTATTTCAAGATACAATTGGACACTTATCAGAAATTACCCACATCCACACAAAGGAGGAGTTGGCTGAACAGTGTTAACCAAGGACTGCAGCTCCTTGTCAGATGGTGTTCTTAGAGACCCCACAGGGCTGCCGTATATTTGTTCTTTGTTTATTGATATACCATAGGGACTGTTTCACTTCCAGACTGAATCTAAACCCTGAAGCGGCTCCAAAAAAAGCAATGCAGCTTTTAGAGAGCATTTGGGTCAGCAGCAGCACCACCTGCAAAAGACTTCCTTAGACTGAGTAGGCCCAGTAGCGGAGGAGCCAGGAAGATCATGGTTCTAAACCGGACAAGTAGTAGTGTGGGAATTCAGAGAGAAATTTAGTTGGTTATTCCCTCAAAGATGTGAAAATGCCTTTTTGACTGTTTGACATTGTGTGAAAATGTGTGGTCCCAGGAAATCATTAAACAGAAGACTTCTGGAATAATTTTCACCAACTGAGTGTCTTTGCATTACCATTACCTTTGAGACTCATCTCTGACGCTCTGGCCTCGGTGCAGAGCCTTTTCGTTCCTTTTTCCATCTCTGGCAGATCAGATTTTCGATCAGGGAAAAATTCTTCCATACTGCTCTTGGAAATGCAAAACCAGAGCCAGCTATTAAGAATGCAAATTACTACTTTTCTAAAATATATAACTGAATCGCTCTTTTTATTGATTGAGAGAGGGAGAGAGACATCACCTTGTTGTTACACTTATTTATGGATTCATTTGTTGCTTCTTGTATGTGCCCTGACTGAAGATTAAACCTGCAACCTTGGCATATCGGGAAGATGCTCTAACCAACTGAACTACCCAGCCAGGGCTGAATCACTCTTTCTTAGCGTACAAGCCAAGGAAAACACTCCAGAGAAATACACACATTATTGATTGATCATAGATTATTCTCTCTCTAAAAATCTACAAATTTGATTCTTCAAATTTTGACTTCCTGTCACCTGCAAGATTACTAGATTGGAGTATTGTAGATAGGAGTATAACTCCTAACCACATGTCCAGATAAATGTTTCAGTTTGAAAGAGAGAAAAGACAGAGACTTAATACATCTATTCATTTCATTTTACTCACATTTCATTTATACTTATTTTATTCTATTCAAATCAAGAATTTAAAACTGGAAAGTAAAGGTTTAACATGCAGTAAAAATAAATTACACTACAAAGTAGTAATCAACTGTCAAATTAAAATATTAAATTAAAAAACCCTGACACATGAATGTTGTTGAAATGTGAATTCACATTGTCAAATATGTACCTAGGTAAAATTAAAAAGAAGTTATATAAGACATTGACACTTTGTACTATTAAAAATTCCTTTGGATAACTTTTAACTAATCTTTTCAAAAAATTCTTGTTCTATTACAGGTGTCCCAATTTTCCCCCATTGCTCATCCTTGCCCTCCCGGCCCCTCCCACAGTCAGTCCCCACCCTAGATCATTTATACTTGTTCTTTAACTAGGCCCTTCCCCTTCTTTCCTAAAAAAAATAAAAGAGTATTTTAAATGTCGTATATAAGGAGTATATTCAACTTCAGCACAGGCTTGGTCCTCAAAAATATTATTGAATAAATGAATGAATAAATAATGAAATAAATGAGAGAATGAATAAATTAAATATCAATAAATAAGTAAGTAAAAAATAAATAAATGACAGCATAGTTCAGGAAATGTTGCTGTTATCTGGACTGAGTGAAAAATCAAATCTGGGACTTGAATGAAAGAAATCTGAAAAAGAAATACAAAGAGGAGTGTGCTATATTAGCATTCAACATGTGGAGATGAGAATAAGGAAAGCATTTTCTACAATTGAAGTTGGGAAAATAGGGAAGTGTTTAAAAAATTGTGTATGTGATGTTTTGAAAGTGATATTTAAGGGAAATTAATTTGGCAGAGTAAGAATATAAATTAGGAGAAACTGCGTATAGTTTTAGAAAACATATAAAAACACTGCTATTTGAGTATTTAGTATTTGCCTGGCACTCCAAATTAAAAATTTATCTTAAGAAGGTCACTGGTCATATGAAAGATAATATTTTTAGGGATATTCAAATTAATACTGTTTTTAATGGTTTAAAAATAGAAACAACAATAAAACAAACCAAAGAAATATAAAAAGGCTACAGAATAAGTTGTCATTCATAAAACATGTAAATAATTTATCGATATAAAAGTGTTAATACTGCATTTATTGAGGAAAAAACAAGTTATAGAAAGGATTTATTAAATAATCTACATTTGAAAAATACATACATCCCTGGATTTGTTTACTTTTTCTGATTCTTTTTATAAAAGTGCAGAATGGCTTTTTATGGCATTCAATGATTTCTATGTTTAAATTTAACCTGTATTTGTAAGATTCTCCTTATCTATCTATTCCCTATTAATACTGGTTTCAAGTTACTGAATCATGCTTTAACCACAAGTTCTTCAGCATTAAATGGAGCTACCTAAGTGCTAGTTCACAGGATTGTCATATAGATAACATATAGAGAGCACCAAAAATAGCCCTTAACCAGGTAAAGGGCTTTAGACCTATAGTTCTCCCTCCAGGCATTCTGTTTAGATGATGTTTCTCTAACTGCACTGAATAGTTTTTAGGAGTAAATAAATCAGAATCTTTTCATTCCGGGTAGTGTGATGCCATGCCATATGAGGAGGGACCTCCCCCAAAAGGAATTTATTTATAAAAAATTGTGTATTTATTCTTACATGTTTAAACTTCAGTCACCTTCAAAGTACTTTCCATTTGATGCAGTACACCTATCAATCTTTTTTCCACTGCTCCACACAGTTTTTGAACTCTTCAATTTTGATGTCTTTTAGTGCTTCTGCCATTTTTTGTTTCGCCTTTTCCACATCAGCAAAACATTTCCCTTTGAGGGTTCTTTTCATTGGGGAGAAAAAAAAGTTGTTTGGGGTTAGACTGGGTGAAAAGGGAGGCTGGGGCATGGGGACCTTACTGTTTTGGGTCAAAATCTGCTGAATACTCACTTAGCACACTGTGGGAAAGGTGTGCTCATAAATCACCCGTCATGAAATGCACAAACACATTGAAAGAATCTTAAAAAAATAAAAAATCACTGAAGCCAAACACAGCCTCTCACAACAATGCCAGCTGGTGCACTGATACAGATGGGTTCCTAGAAGATTCACCTAGTCGGGGAAGCTTGCACTACCTGCAGGGGACCTGGCCTCCAGAAGATAATTCTGTGTTTTTTAGGGTCTCCCATTGTATAGTTAACACTGGTTCAATAAATAGTAGAGAGTGTGAATAGAAATTCATCATAATGAAATTTTAAAGCAACTTTAATATCCTTTGGGAGACATACATAAAATGTGGTATTACCAGGAATATACACACTTTTCTCTTTCCAGATGTCTTTATCTCCCTAAAATAAGAGGAAAATATTTGTTACTACTGTGGGGAACGCACAGCAATAATCAGGAACATTGGATTTTTTAGCTGGTCACTTAATTCACTTGGTCAAGCAATGGTGAGAATTGCGGAAGAGGCAAGAACAAGGCTCATAAAATGACAGACATCAGTGAAAGATGTTATGTAACATCAAATTTATGAAAATAGATTACTTTTAAAGAAATGTTATTTCTTAAAGGGGAGTTTTTCTTATTGAAATGACAGCATTGGCTTTTCTAATTTGCTAAAAATTGACTTCTTGGTCAAGGTGAGAAGGGGGAGGTGAAATTGCTGTGGGTACTTTTTCGTTTGTTTGTTTGAGGTATTTCCTTTCAGTAAGCAGACAAATAAGCAAACCAAAAAATTCCTGAGAGAAGTGAAAAATAAGGTTTTTTCTTCTGAATTTCTCTTTAATTACACAACCGATAGAAACGTTTAAGATCAAAGTAGACAACAGTAATCTTATAAATGTATTTTTAAAGGATAATATAATGTAATACTCTAATTATAACAAGGTAAAAAATGTTTTTCTATTTAGGCATGACATAATCAAAGGCATTTTACCTGGCTAAAATGGGCTCAGTAATAACTTTAGAGAACAAAACATGCTTTGTTGGAATAAATATGGGTATATTTAAAAGAAACAAAAAAACTTTGCTCAAATCATTAGAGAAACTAAGTACAAACTAAATTGAAAAATAATTGCAAGGCCAGGTTTCCACATTTAATCAGGTAGTAGTTATCGGGGTCTCAGCTAACAGGCTCTAAAGGAATTCTCTAACATTATTAGTAATTGTAGCATCACATTTCACAAAACAAGCTGAACAAAACAGGAATGGGTAACTCTCATTACCATGAGGCCTGCTTCTAAGGAATTTATTTTGCATCATATCCTCAACAATAATAAAATAAAATAGATCAATAGAACTGTCACTGAGTCATTGACACTTCTTAACTCTATTCTCTTCCCACAGATGAAGCACCTGCTGTTGTTTCTGGTTCTGTACTCTTGCTTGCCTGGGGAGTGATGGTAGAAATTGTAGCAATTTGAGCAGGGTCTGACCGTGTCACAGAGGCCAATGTATCTTGCACCCTGTCGGTAAGGAGAACTGCCAATGAAATGTTCTTAATTCACAATGGACAGATTATGAAACTGACACATGAGCACAGGAGCTGTGTAGGAGAAGGGAGAAAAAATGAGGGGTAGATGGAAGAAGAGGTAGATGTAATTTTTTCTTCTTTCTTTCTTTCTTTCTTTCTTCCTTTCTTTCTTTCTTTCTTTCTTTCTTTAGTTAGTGGTACTGGGTTTTGATACCACTAATGATCTGGATGTTTTAGCCATGATTTTTTGAAGACACTGTTTAAAGGCCCCTCTCTGACTTGAAGGTGAAGAGATGCTACTTTGACTTCTAGAATAAGGAAGATGTAATTATTTCCAGTGTTATTTTTTCCTTTTTTAGTGATTTTCCTTCCTTTCTCTACCTTCTTTCCTTCCTTTTTTTTCTTTCCTCCCTTTCTTTCACAAATTATATAATCACTGAAACACTAAATCGCCTTGAAAGAGAATATTTCATTATGTGTATATGTGTGGTGGGGGGCAGCACAATTTAAGTAACATTTCCTAAATTATGTCTTTGCCAATTTTAAATCCTTCCTGTGAGTTTATTTTGTCAGAAATTTGGCATTATCTAAATGAAATAATTTAAAATTTCAAAACTTACAGGAACATATTTACTTATAATACATTTTCATGTCTTAGCCTTGAGATGTTTAAATGTTCTTATATGTAACTAGAAAAAAATTAAAATGTTGACTACCTCAACTCTTTTTTAGAATAATTATAAGAACTTGTGTTCAGTGGAAACAGCACACATTTAGCCTTTTGACGATGGGAAAAAAATTGGTTCACCCTTATTTTATTAAAGCAAAATCTTGTTACAATAGGCATTTGTATAATAACAGAGCAAAATCTGAACCTCTAGTATAAAGATTGCAAGAGTTGTTTTGTATGTCGTGGGTCTGGATTACATAAATCTAAATTATAAAATGATTTAATGCATAAAATATTTAGCAAGCTGTTGTGCTTCAGAAAGAAATCATTTAAACTATTGCTATTTTCAAAGAATCTTCCAGTCTACAATCTATCAAGAATGTGAAATTACTTTAGGTGTTCAAAAAACTGGCCTTTAAGGAGAAAAATATTAGATAATTCTAAGTGCACAGCTATTAACTGGCTGATTTCTGATCTCTGACACAGGATGTCATCCTCAACCCAGTGCCTGGCTGCTTAGCATCCTGTGGGAACCACAGGCTTCCAAAGATTCCTTTTTACAAGTAACAATCAGTTCTGATAGAGGAGACACAAGGAGAGCCAGATAAATCTTGCACATCATTACTAGCCTCATTGTTTTGCAAATCAGTGGCAGAAAGTAGAACACGTGCAAGAATCCTCTTACAGGTTTCTGAATGCTAGGGATTTCAGATATGTGAATCCTTGTTGATTAGCAGTAAATGAATAAGCCATGTGACAAATCATTACCTTTACCAGCTAAGTGGCTGGTTCAAATGAAAGATTCCAGGTTATTGTTTGAATTCATCAAGAATTGTCCATCTCAAATGATGAGCTTTTCCCTATTTATTTGTCAGTATATCATTATCCTGACGTCTGCCACATCTGATCACTAGCTCACTTGAATGGCTCACAACAGCATTTTGAAAGTATCCTATTTATAGTAGAGATCTGTAGAGTAATCCAAAACACTGTGTGCTTTAACATGCTAACCCTCCCTTGGCAAGAAATTCTTCTCAGGAGACACTTATATCTGAAATGATCGAATTCCAAAGCTGAGTGCCGCAACAATGGAATAAAAGTTGATTTACTTGTATTTTAACCAGCTATATTCCCCCCTTTGTAACTTGCTTTTACGAATGCAATTATTCATTTTCTTCAGTAGGTGACTAAGTTGGTCATATTTCACTTACAGGTATTTAATATCCGTTTTCCTGTAATGATTTTTCGGTACTATTTTCCACAAATGTCAAAATCCTCAGTTGTTTGTTTCAGTCCTGAGTTATTGCCCTAATAATGAGAAGCTCTAAGCATAGAGTGCCGTGAATGAACTAGGCAGCAGAGAGCTTACATCCCAATATTACTGCTAATATCAGGATGTGAAGAGTGCTAGTAACTTCTGTAAAATGCATTCCCTAATTTCTCCACCTGAATATGGACTGTTGTCTTTAGAAGGGCTGCAGCAAGCTCTGGTGTAAGAAACTCCTTATCTTGTTTGTACTCCATTCAAATTGGGCGTTATCTCGGTTTAAACAGAGAAGTCACCTGAAATGTACTGCCCTGTAATTGCTGAAGACTGCACTTCTCACCCAACTGAAGCAGCAGCATAGAAAGCAGAGTTTGCACCGACCCTCACCCTCAACGGTTTGTGTGGGTGAGCGTGATGTTACTCCACTCTCTAACGCTTTGGTTTGTTAGGCATATCCGAGCAATATTAGTTACAGGGAGCACACAAAGAAAGTAACTGTTTTCCCCTCCCACTTCCCATCTGTTGTGGAAAACACACAGGTTTTTCCACCACAGGTTTAGAACAACCTCGTGTCCTTGGAGCACAGACTCAGGCTGCATCGTAATAGCAGTATGAACCTTCCTCCTACCCCTCAACCCACAAACCTATTTTAAGGCTGCATTCTGAGAATAGCCTTCCCCGTGATGCCATTGGAACATAAGCTACCATGTTAAGCAGCAATGGTGTGAGACTGACTAAGCATGGTGAACAGACCGGCTAAGTAACTTCTCTTCAGAGCAGTTGTGCCTAGGAGCCTTGCCTCTATGTGCTGGGTGGAATGCCCTAGCTACTCTTTCACAGTTAAATAGGGCAAAACTACTCCTTACCAAGGCAAAGCCTAATTTTATTATTATTTTTTACTTAACACATTTAATGTTTTTGCTAAATATTTGCTGATTTTTTTACAACAAAGTTATACTCAATTTCTCTATCGATTATTAACTTACTGCCTCAATCCTGAACTCAGTGATTAGAAATTACACATGAGAAATAAAAGTGACTTAAAAGATTAGACATAACTAAGAAAGAACATTGAGGAAATAGCTGATTCAGTAATAAAATTGAATTAAAACTCAGACCTTTCTCTCTCTCTCTTCCCTGAATGCACAGTGATTTAAACGTGGTATGTCATGTGAGACAAATTAGATGAAAGCTGCAGATTACAGAGCTATGAATCCAATGGCATAGATTCTATTCTTGGTTTAATCACAGATAATTTGTAGGATCTTTCTAAATTATTTTTAACCATTTTCCCACATTAAAATGCACGCGATATTAATTTAACTGTCATTCATTTACTTTATAAATACATTTGATAGTAAGCAAGCTTGTTTTAAGGAAACGAGATGGATATAGTCCTTATGGATTTTACTGTGTATTTTGTTCTAATACATTTTTAGTATCACTCAACTATACAAAAATGATAATGCCTGAACTAAAGCATGGAACACAGAACCTCCAATAGCTATAATGTGAGTTTATGTTGTTTTTAACAATTCTACTTTGAAATTTAATTATAGCTCCATTTTTGTGTAGGCAAATACTACATATAATATTATTTTACAATTAAATTAAATTTACTATGAAACTTGGAATTAATTGGTTGTTATAAAGCAACCATAGAAAAAACTGTGTACCCTGCACTCTCTACTCATTCCCGTGGAGACAGAGACTTAGGAAGAATAGGGACAAATGTTGATTCTGTTGCTGGTAATATCTGCTCATTTAAGCACTTGAGAAAGAAGTCACTCTTTACTTTCCCACAGGCTTGAACTGATAGTAAAATTGTAAATTCTGAAAGAGAATTAGAATAATAATAATTCATTCGAGGTGGCTTTTATCTGAAAAACTAACTCATCATAGTTTAACTTTATGCCTCCACTTAAGCTTCTTAAACCTTACCATTTCAAAACTCATCTTCCTAAATGACTTTTATAATTAATAACTATGCCTTCATGAAAGAAAGATATGGTTGTTGCTTTTCATTTAATTTGCTTAAATCCTTTTGCTCTTTGGTATCTCCAAATGGTGCTAACTGGTGACTGTGGTGCCAGCTGGAATTCCCTTCTTGTTGTTGGGTCTGTAAAGATTTGAGTTCTTACCTTAACGCTTTCTTGACTCCTGTTAATTACAAGGGGATAACGGGAATTCATCAATGGAGACCACCTCCTACAAAATTGAGTCTACATCAATATAACAATTAATTATATATGTCAGCACAACTTTAAGATTTTCCCTTTGTATTTATAGAGAAACCAAACTTATACAAAATGAAGGAAAATATTAGTTGTGGTAAATTAAGTGAAGAGATAAATGGAGATCGATATGAACTTTAGTGGTGGCCTTGATATAAGAATGTTTTATATTTTAACTAGGTGAAAAAAAAAAAAGAAATTTTTCAATTACAAGCTTCCTTTTAGCCACATTTGGATTAGGGATAATTTGTATCTTATGGTCATTCACCTCCACCCCCCCCCCAATAATAATGAGGAATATGGACCAATTCTTAATGAAAGTTTAGATACTTAGAAACCCTAGTGGTTTGGGTTTATGCTATGTAAACTTATATTCCCCAAATAACTTGTAATGCTAATGGCATTTAACAGGTATTGTTTGTAAAAGATATGAATAATAATAGTCCATCTGGTATAGTCCCTTTTCAGCAGAGGATTGATACAAATTAATGTCGGCCTGGATGTAATAATTCATTTAGGACGACTCATGAGAGAAGTAAAATATGACCTCTTGCTCTCCTTCAAAAAAATTGCCTAGGAAGTATTTGTGCAGTAGTTATTTTTATGCTTTTTTAAAAATTCCACATTATGGTTCTTTAACTCAGTCAAATGCTTTGTGTCTCTGGGGAAAATATCTAAAAATATCAACAGTACCACTGCATCAACAATAATGTTAAACTCATATTTACAAACACCTAAGCTTATGCTGCATTTAAGGGAAAGGAAAAAAAAGGAGTATATAAGATGCATCAAGTGCAATAACTTGAGAAATATGAAAACTAATATTTATTGAGTGCTGACCAACTACTTTAAAAATATCCCTTTTTTTTCACAGTTTATCGTTGAGGCAGATACATGAATTAACCCCACTTTACAACTAAGGAAACAGAATCCCAAAATGTATAAAAAATATTCTGAGGTCACACATCTGGGACATGACAGAAGCAGTATTCAAACCCTGGTCTGCTTTCCAACAAACATATGCCCTTATTCACTATGAAATATGGTTTTTGTGCTTGGGCTAGTGGAAAGCAAACCTAGACAATAAAGTGGTATGGAATGCCAACATTTTGTGATTAAGTAATTTTTTATGAACAAATACTTTTTAATAACAGTAAACCACACAGGGGTGTCCAGCCTGTGGCCTGCAGGCCGCATATGGCCAGGATGGCTACGGATGCACCTCAACACAAAATTGTTAGTTTACTTAAAACATTATAAGGGTTTTTTGTGTGTGTGTGATTATGTGTTACAGTGTATTTAGTGTGTGGCCCAAGGCAACTGTTCTTCCACTGTGGCCCAGTGACACCAAAAGTTTGGACCTCCTGCCACCATACATTTTTTACTATCCATTCATAAACCAGCATCCTCCTTTTTTTTCAAGTTGATCTTTCCCTTTTTTTGTTCCATCATTCTCTCCTCTCTTTAACTTATTCACTACCATTGTTATCACAGAGTGAATAGGTAAAGCAGGAAGGAAAAGGTTAGAGTATACAGAATTTTTTAATTGCAACTTATAGGCCCTATTGTTTAGGAGACTTTTGGGGGGTTGGGCAATAAAGGATCTCTCTTACTCTTCCTTAATAGATAGAGGTGTGGTAGAGTAGAAAATGTGAAAAATATTGGTTTACACAAGTAAGGATTAAATTTTAGCTCAACCACCTACTAGGTATATAAATTTGGACAAGTGATTCTGTATTTTTAGCCTATCTGTGCAATGCTAATAAAACTGCTTATTTTTAATGAGTTAAAGAAAATTTATATTTTCAATTCAACTTTAGAAAGTGTACTGAGTGCTTACTATGTGTCAAATATTTTTCTAGGTTGTTAGGATACACCTGAACAAAACAGACAATTACCTCACCACTGGTAGAATTTACATTTCAAAGAGGAGAGATAGAAAAGTCAATAACTGATGTAATAAATAAATAAATTACTCTATTGCTAGAAAGTGATGTAGAAAAAAGAAAAAGTAGAGCAGGGTAAGGTATTTGGGAGTGCTGGGTGTGGGGGACACTGCAATTCTTAATCTGCAATGTTGGGTAGGTATCATAGAGAGGGTGACAGCATTAAAGAAGGATAGGTGGCTATGGGGACCTCCCAGAGGAAAAGGTATAACCCGTACAAAGACTCTACACAAGGAGTACCTTGTGTTAGGAGAACAAGAAATAGTGTGGCAGAGCATAACCTACAGATTTTACAGAGGATACAGGTGGTATAACCTCTTACCTTCAAAGAAACACTCAATAAGTGCAACTGTTACTATGTTCAGTTAAGATATGTTAAGCTTACAAACCGAAAACATATTGTGCAGTAACTGAAAAAAATAAACATAGCATTGTAAATATCTAATTAATACTTGCTATGTGTCAAGCATTGCACTGATCACTCAAAAGCAGCTCTCATTTATTCCTCTTGAAAGCCCTACATGAAAAATGTCATCCCCATGTCCACTATACAGATGAGAAAACTGAGGCTCTGATAGTTTAAGTAACTTGTGCAGGATCAAAATCTTATAAAGTGGCAGAAATATTATCAATGATCTTAACAAGATTCCTTTTAGTTTAATGTTGAATGCATGTACCACTGATTTCCTATTTAAAACATACTTGTCATGTCTTTCTGGTTTCTAGATTAGGCCTTTATTTCCTTTTACTTCTCACATGGCCTCCATTGACCTCTCTTATCTTATCCTTTCCATTAAAACTCATTCAGCATACTGGTTGTAGGAAATAAATTATTTTTTCACCCACCCTCTTCTCTATTCCTCTCTTTTCACTAGAGATTGAATTTAATTGTTCTCTGGTTATAATTAGCTCACTGTGCAGGGGTTTTATTTTAAATGTGACCAAGCAACAATTTTGTGATTTATTTCCTAAATCATATACTTTAAATATCCTTCTTTTTATTGTAGGTATTTATCACCTCTCAAGGTATTCTTATTTATATTAGCATTGATTTATTCATTCATCCTCTTTTAGGTATATTTTTTTCTCCGAATGATTTTACTGGTACAAAAGAGTTATCATTAACCTTTGTTAAAAGTTCTACTTAGTGATATACAAACATATAATCAGATTTTAATGTTGTCAATATGAAAAAAAGCCTGTGTTTAGGGAACCATGTAAAATAATGATATAATTATCTAGTATTTAAATAATATAAATATTATAAGTTCTTTCTTTTTAAAAATTACTGTTTTTCCCTATTATCAACTAGATATTTTTAAAATTTACCCTAAAAGGAACATAGGTTTTAATACATCTTCTAAATCTAGAATGTCATTTGTTGATTATAATGTATCTTTCTGGGGTTAATATCTATAAATCACAATATCTCCATGTTTTTCTGTTTCCACTTAATATTCAAAATGATAGTTCAAATTTTATGTTTCTCCTAATTTCACCTTTCTTGTTTTTAAGTCTATATGCAAATGGCAAAGAAAGAATTTAAAACATATTATCAGAGAATTTAAACTGTAAGAAAGTATAAAGAACCAAAAATCATATACTTACCAAAAGCATATATATTTGATTTTGGGAACATTTAGATAAACAGTTGAATTTTCTACTTTTAATTTGCTTCTTTTAGCATGGTTGGGACAAGAACAAGTTTTTATTTGATTGGGCATGGCTGGTATGATTTTTCAGTGTAGTGAGGACACACACAATACAGCAGATTGGGAATCTGCAGTTTTCAACCCAGACATTTGTCATGCTTCCTCCTTGAAGTCAGGGTGCCCAACCTTTTGGTGTCTCTGGGCCACACTGGAAGAAGAAGAGTTGTCTTGGGCCACACATTAAATATATTGTGACATATAATCACAAAAAAATCTCATCATGTTTTAAGTACATTTACAATTTTGTGTTGGGACACATTCACAGCCA
This sequence comes from Mormoops blainvillei, assembly GCA_004026545.1. Lineage (NCBI taxonomy): Eukaryota > Metazoa > Chordata > Mammalia > Chiroptera > Mormoopidae > Mormoops > Mormoops blainvillei. Next base: position 47,066 of record PVJD01001254.1, on the reverse strand, counting down.
TCCTGGGCTGCATGTGACCTGAAGGCCGCAGGCTGGACACCTCTGTGAGATCATCTGCAAATCCTAATGTCCACTCTGTGACTCATGAACTTATTGCTTATGTCCATTGCTCTGGAACCCAGCTATTAAGCCATTGACTAACACAACTTTCAGGGTTTAAGAAATTGGGAGTTTACATGAGACAATGCTCTTATTTTACAGATGAGGAGCTTAGAGTTCTCGTAAAAGAAGGAATTAGTATAATATATTTGATACATTAATCTTAAAACAGTTTAAAAATTGATATCACATAAATGTGTCAAACAGCAACTTTTGTTGAATATTTAGTATGTGTATTCAATTAAAGGACAGCAAATACTTGATTAAAGTGGAAAAAAATGTGATTTTCAGCAAAAAAACTCCCAAAGCTTTAAGAACATTTATAGTTCTCAAGAACAGAATACACAAAAAAGTTCACTTTTTGTGATTTTGTTACCTAGAACGTTGGAATATATTAAAGCTAGGGGCAGTGAGAGGTGAAAAATCTAAGGCATTATTAAGATGAATCAGTGAAAATTGAAGATCTAAAAAAGTAACTTAAATGTTCAATCAAATACTTTACTCAAAGGACAGGAATATCTATCATGTTATAAATGAGGAAGAAAAAAGTGACATGTTGAATCAGGAAGAAAAGGACTTTTTGTAAAAAGAATAGCTTTAACTATTTCATGCCACTCTACCCCTCTTCTAATAAGCCATTAAGAGTAAACCCTGAGATATGAAGAAATTAAGGAAACTACACAAATAAAAAGCTAAGTAACACCAGCTGATTAACTTTGAAAAAATGTATCTTATTTTAAACATAAATGTTATCTTATTTTGACATACTCTCTGTGGCCTATCCCTATTTTTTTCTATGATTTTATAAAACATCTTGATTTAAATAAGGGATATTCATGAGAGACATATTATTCAAGGTACTACTTAGGTCTTAATTTGTTTTTGAAAAAAAAAAGTCACAATGGATTGCTGCTAAAAATCCCACTTGATTTTGAAGAATGAGCCAGTCACCTTATTATAGAATATAACTAGTAGATTTGAATTTTTTTCTATCCAAAATGAAGAGTGTTATTGTCTTTCTACTATAACATTAGACATTGTTTTACTTTGTCATGTTTACTTCATTTTACATCTTTGCATGTCAGGAACTTCACCTGACCAATTAAAATTTTGAAAATTAAATAAATCTCATTTGATTTTACTTTAATACAAAAACATACAAAAACTCATACATGGTCACCTGCACTTTACAGATTAAAAAATGAATTTTCATAGATTAACTTATTCAATATTACTGACTTAGTATGTAGAATTAAAGAAATTTGAGCTCCAGAGACCATGAACTTTCTAAAAATCTCATATATAAGAATGTCTATAGAGTAAAAATATGTAGTCAGTTGATAATGACTTCAACTTCATTTTTAGGCAAGCTCTTCAAGAAAGATAGTTAACCTTTTACATTTTCTAAAACAATATCTTGGAAAGAAATGAGCTTGTATTCTTAATTCTCTGACCCACAATGATTACAGGCTCCATTAAGAGGCTCTTGTCTTATAGAAGCAGAAATGTAATCAATGTAGGTTACTGGTCATTCTCCGAAAAGATTAAAAGGTTACTTCAGAGTTAGGAAACACAATTAAACTGCTAAAATAAAACTTGCTTCTCTGTGATATATAGTATGTGTCTGGCATAAAAGCAAAATGAATAAAATTAACACTTCATGTGTGTTAGAAATCTAATACATTTTAGCTTTTATTACACTTTTATGTAATTTATCTTTTGTACAACATTGTGCTGCTTTTCTTTACAGTTCTACCAATTTGAGAATTTTTTGTATGTTTATTATTCTTTATAATATATAAAAACTAAAATCACTTTTGCTTTTTAGTGTCTTAATTAATATTTTCATTTATTCAGACAGTGAATTTTATACACTAATTAATGCATATGGGCCTGATGCTAGGTTCTAGGAACACAACTGTGAAACAGATAGGCATTCCTTGTCTGCATAGAACTTGTGTTTTATTGGTGGATATGGACAAGGAAGCAGTTGAGTACAACATAGAATAAGAATTATGAATGGAAATATGTGGATTCTAGTAGATGCTGGGCACTTGAGGGATCGTTCTGGACTTGGCACAATAAGAATTTTTTTAACATCAAACTTGAAGTCTCACAAGTGAAGCGAAATTAGCCAAATAATGAGAAATGGGAAAAGAATCTAGTAGGTAGAGAGAGTAGAGGAAGTCAAAGAACTTGGTGACTAAAGAGATATTGGGGAACAAGAGAGAGAAAGGAGTCAAGCAACTGGGAAAATTATAGTTCCAATTCAATGTAGATATATTTACTTCAGTTTTGAACACACTGGATTTTTTGGTGAATTTGAGATAATTAGTTGGAACATTGTACGTGTGTGTGTGTGTGTGTGTGTGTGTGTATTTGCTTCTAAGAATCATATTTTTCACATTTTAACATTTGTTAAATCCAAATGCGTAGCAGAAGCATTTGTAATTGCCAGCAGCCTTTCTTTCTTGGTTTTATGTAAAGTACTGGTGCATATTACAGTGAGTAGTGGCTTAAATTGAATGAAATATGATATGTGTAGATTCTGTCTCATCCTGCAGTATTACCTGGATCCTAAATCATTCATAGTGAACTTTCAGCCATCAGGTATCATTTGTGATATATTTAGTAAACTTCAAATTCTTTTCACTCTGAAACCAATTCCAAAATTCAGGCTACATAGCACATTCTAAATCATGATTAGAATACCCAAACAGGAATATTCCTTTCTTGTCTTTTAAAGAAGAATGATTTAGAGCCACATTATCATTTTCAAAGTCTCTCTAAATCTCCACCTATCTGAAAAAAAAAAGGATGGTATTATTACCTGAGCAATTGCTCAAGTGCCTTGCAATGGGTATACCATATCTTACAGGCAGAGCCAGGGTAAGAGTCAATGGCTCCCGGACCACCTCCTTGCCAACTGGCAGTATTCTGAGACTCTGCACATTACTTACATCAAGATTGCTGGGATTCAGAGCAAATGTCCCCTACATTCTTTTCCATCACCTCTTTTCAATGCATTTTTGGAAAGAACAATGCAAAAACTCTAAGTAATTTTTTTAAATGACCTCCATTATCTGACAACTTTGTGAGCTCTCATGCTAATAGGGACTTAAGGGTGAAAAACTAACATAAAATATACCTCAGATTCAGTCTCTCATGAAATTCCAGAGAATTTGCCTAGTTGAAAATTAAAACTTTGGCTAGAATGTTATGCTTGATTTTTTGTGAGTCATCTTGTATGTAATGTTTTTCTCAATGAGCAGAAAGTTACTTAATAACTAAGGTAAGTTACTTGTAGTTTTATTGTAGCAGTAAATTAAGTTGCATGTGTGTGTACATGTGTACGTATCTAGAGATACAAATTATGAAAAGATGCAAGACACATTTCCTTTCATCAAGGGGTGGGCACATGTATAAACATCCCCTTTCAATTGAATGAGGAGAAAGAGAGAAGCAAGCAATATGCTTTGAGAGTACAAATTCACAAAAGATTTAATCTGAATGTGAGAGAGCTTTAAAGAAGGTGTAGTTGTTTTTAATTTTTTTTAGTTTTTTTCATACATTTTATTGAGTATGTTATTATAGTCGTTCCATTTCCCCCCCCATATCCCCTCCACCATGCACCCCATTTCATCATCTCCACTCCTCTTAGTCCATGTCCATGGACTGCACACACCCGTTCTTTAGCTTCTTAATTTCCCACACTACTCCCAGTTTCCCTCTGACCACTTTGTTTTTTGTTCGTTTTTGTCAACATTTTCCTGCCACCACTTTCCTCAGCCCCACCCACCCCCACTTCCCACCCTCAATCCTAGTTGAGATATTCTTGATAGGTGGGTGCTTAGGGAGGACATTGCAGGCTGAGGAATTAGGTGCAGAGGACTGGAGTCATATTATGTGCCCAGGTAATGACAACAGTCCTCTGTGTTTAGGAACAAGTTTTGAAGAAGGTTGAAGTGGGAAATGCTACTTCAAAGGTAGTTTAAGCAGTTAGGGCCAGATCACCGGTCTGCTCTAAGTAGTGTACTAGTTTGTGGGAAATGGAGAAACTGATGAAGGTTTCTGAGGAATGGGAAATCACGACTAGACCCATGTAAAGCTTTTACATTGAATAAGCCCCTGGATGTTTGCAGTCTTCCATCATTCCACAAATGAGGAAACCGAATTCAGAAAAAAATCTGGTCAGTGCTAGTCTTGTTCAGTCTACTATGTTAGTGTGTAAGAAATAATAAATTAACTTTAACAATATGATTATTATTGTACAAAATACACAGGATTTCCAAATGAAAAAAAATATTTCAAGGTCCTAATATTTAACTATACAAATGGATAAAATATTCTTAAGTTAGAGGCACATAAGCATTCTTGTAACAGAAGAAATGCATACAACTCACAGATGTCATGATACATTGAAGGCTTGGGATTCTACATTGGGTAACTGGAGAGCTCAATTTATTCCTGGTCCCCACCCTTCAGTTCACATTCTAATGAGAATCAGACTAAGATATATAAGTATATATTTATTTATATTTATTTCTATAAGTAAATATTTACTAATAGAAATAAATACTCATTTATAGAAATATAAAAATAAATATTTATTTATAGAAATATAGATATAAATACTCATTTATAGAAGAAATAAATAAATATATATAACCTCACAATAAGTTATTTGAGTTAAAAAACAACAGGTGAATATACTAACTATCCAAGCCTATACATGAAAAAATAAAACTGTACCTGTATAGATTTGGTGTGATAAGTGGCCAAGTAGAGGAGAAAGAAGAGGCATTGTGTTTTACACTGTTTTGACTACTTGTTCTAACAATTTTTTCACTATTCTTCATTCTTAATTTATCCTTTTTTTCCTTTTGAATCAAATCATTGAAAAATACATAGTTCATAAATATGAACTTTTAGCACCATAGCATTATTAAGTCTGATATAAAACTTATTTTGTCCTGTTGTAAAGTGTATATAGAGTTATGTGAGTCAGTTTAAGCTACCACAAGAAGACACTGCAGACTTGATGGCTTGAAAAACAGAAATTTATTTTCTCACAGTTTTGTAGTTGGAAGTCTGAGTTTAGGGTGCCAACATGGTCATGTTCTGGTGAGACTTCTGTTCCTGGCTGGCAGACAGCTACCTTAGAGTTGGGAGCTTACATGGTCTTTCCTTGGTGCTTGTGTGTGTGAGTTCTTATGAGGCCACCGATCCTATTAAATTAGGACCGCAGTCTTCTGACCTCTTTTAACCTTAATTACCTCCAAAAAGTCCTATCTCCAAATATAGTCACATAGGAGGTTATGAATTGAATTCTGACATATGAATTCTGGGAGGATACCATTTAACCCATAGCAGGTCATTATAAAAATAGGAAATGAGTAGAATAACATGAAGAACACACCATTTTTCATCTTTTCTTTCAAAGATAACCACTCTAATCTTTATGAATTAATAGTTATTAATAGTTTTATAAAACCTAACATACCTTTTTCCCTTTAACTTTCAGAGAATTTGAAAGAGTTCCTTAGTAGTATAGTCAAAGACCCTGAAAATAAAACTGAGGAAGTCAGTTATATAGAAGAATAATATGTGTTTATTAATTAAATCATTTATTCATTTGCTTAGGATTTATCTGTAATGATCCATTCCTGTCAATTTGGCAATGAATCAGACGGGCAAGAATTAAACATATAATTACAGTTTAACATAAATTGATAATCAATGAAAGTACAGAACGTGTATGGAAAGTAGAGTAAATTTAGCCTGCATGTGAGTGTAAAAAGGTCTGAAAAACCTCTTTGATAAGAAGTACTCTTAATATTCTTAAGTAGTCTTTCTATGTGATGTATCATTATACTCATCACTTTCAAGATTTTTTCTTTCTCTTTGGCTTTTGGAAATTTGATGATAATATGTCTTGGTGTGGATTTCTTTGAAATATTCCTACTATGAGTTTACTGAGATTTTTGAATGTATGCGTTAATGTGTTTCACCAAATTTGGGAAGTTCCTGGCCATCATTTCTTCAGATATGCTTTATGTCCTTCTCTCTCTTCCTCTCCTTTTTGGGACTCCCATTATGCCTATGTTGGTATACTTAATGGTATCCCACTGGTATGAAAGGCTCTGTTCATTTTTCTTTGTTTTTCTTTGTTTTCTTCAGACAAGATAATATCTATTAACCTATATTTAAGTTTACTGATCCTTTGTTTTACAAGTTTAAATCTAATGCTGAGCCACTCTAATGAATATTTCATTTCAGTTATTGTACTTTCTAACTTCAGAATATCTATTTGATTTTTTTTATAATTTCTGATTCTATTGTTAGTTTCCATTTTGTGGGACATTATTGTCATTTTGTCATACTTTCCTTTGATTTAAAAAATTTATTCACTTAGCTTTAAATATAATTATAATAATTGATTTAATAACTTTGTCAAGCAGGTCCAAAATCTGATCTCAAAAGGACAAATTTCTAATGATTGTTTTCTTTCTGCGTATATCTATATTTCCTGTTTCTTTGAAGTGACTTAACTGTTTTTCTGCAAACTGAACATTTTAGATAATACAGGGAGGGCAAAAAGTAGGATTACAGTTATTTGTATGGAAAATAATATGATAATTAATAAATAATGATACAAGAATTAAATATATTTTGAGTACTCACAACTGTAAACTTATTTTGGTACCACCCTATAAAATGTGGCAATTATGGAAATCAGATTCTACCTTCCACAGTGTTTTTTGTTATTATTGCCCTTTTTTGTGTTTGTTAGTGACTTTCTTGGACTAATTCTATAAAGTCTACATTTCATGTAGCATGTACAATGGCACTGAGGCAAAATAGAGCTTAGTGACAAAGAAGAACATACAGAAGATAAATAAAGTTGGAGTACAAAAATGCAATGATAAGATCACAAAAATAATTTTGTACATTACTTCAAAATATTATGGGTAATGACTAAAGGATAATAAGAAAGTGACATGATTTGACTTTACTAGAAAAGTCACTGAGGCCACTGTGTGGGAGATTAGTAAATATGGTAAGAGAGCCCTTACTCATGTGTCTAAGTTGGTTCTAGCATCATCACATAGACTGAGAAGTCATGGGTTCAATTCGCAGCCAGGCCACATATCCAGGTTGTGGGTTTGATCCCTGCTTGGGGCACCTATGAGAAGTTGATTCTAAAGTTTATATGAAAATACAAAGGACCAAAACTTGCCAAAACAATTTTAAAATATAAAAACAAAGTTAGATATCTTGCAGTATCTGATTTTAACACTTACTATAAAAGTACAGTAAGCAAGACAATATAGCTTTGGCTTTGCTAAAATTAAAAAGAAAAAGAAAAGAAATGAAAATCAACCTAGAAAATTCCTTGAACAAGCAAAACCAACTTAGTCATACAAGCATTAACTTATTTTGCAAGACTAATTTGACCTGGGTCATTTCTTGTTTATGCCTTTGGAAATCATAAACAAAATTGAAATGTTTTTCAAGGTCGATGTGAAATAACCAATGAAAATTCCATCATTAAAACCAATCCATGTAACGAATAAGCAGTTACTGCTTTCTCACTATTTAAGCTGCTTATTAATAACCTACTCTTAAGCTTCATTTCATATTTTGGTTTGAGTGCCCTCTGTTTGCAAACTATATTTTTGGTATGTGCACAGGAAACTTTTGCTAATTATTGCGTTAGTGGTTTGTTGGTTTTAATTTTATTATTTATGAACCTTTGACAATGTAAAGACAGACAACTAGATCAGTTCAACAGCAGTAGACCTATGCATATACAAGGTGGAGTAGAAGTGGGTTTACAGTCATGAGGACATGAATCGCAGAGTTTATTCTTGTATTATTAGCCATTAATTATTATATTATTTCCATACAAACAACTATAAACCTACATTTGCTTCACCTTGTACAGATGACTTTCAGTAATGTTTCCAAGGAAATTTAACAGAGAAAGGATGGTTTATAACATCCAATGTTGGAAAAGATGGATATACACATGCAAAAGAAAAGGACATTAACTCTCATGTTAACAGTGCACTTGAATTTTAACTGCCCGTGGATCACAGTCCTAACACAAAAGGCAAAAAAAAAAAAAAAAGGAAAAATAGGGAAACATAAGAAAAATCTTTATTTCATTAGGATAAAGATTTGTTAGGTTCAAAAGGTAATAAATTGATAATTCTACCTTCAGAAAAATTAAATGATAATTCTTCTGTTCAAGAAACACTGTTTAGAAAATAAAAAAGCACACCACTGACTAGGAGAAAATATTTGTTATAAACATCTTAATTTATACTGAATTAGATATTTTATATTATGAAATTATTAAGAAACAATCAGCAAGATAAAAATAAACAAAACATTTTAACAGAGACTACATAAAATGGGATATAAGAAAGGTCAAAAGTTCATGACAAGATGTTCAATGTCAGCCATTAGGCAAGAGTTAATTTAACATAGTAATGAAAATACCTAATATAAAATGACTGGGCAAACCAAGATGCAAGCAAGATTGCAGAGCAACTGGAACTCTTCTACATTGCTTATAAGATTGTAAGATTATACAAACATCTAGAAAACAGTTTGGCAATTTTTTATAAAGTTAAACATACATTTACTATCCGACTAAGCCATTCCACTTCTAGTTGAAATGAAAACATCTGTCCATAAAATATTTAAACATAAATGTTCATAACAGCTTTACTCATAAGAAGTCTATCTGTAAACAAGATAAAATAAGTGTTATATGTATAACCAAATAATGTTATGTTTGTAATCTAGACAGTGCTAAGCAAAGAAAAAAAAAAGATGAAATATTGAGGACTTGGAACAACATAGATGAAACTTAGTAACATTATTCTGAGTGAAAGAAGCCAGACACAAATGAATGTATATAGTATGATTTCATTTATTTAAAAAATCCAACAAGGACAGATAGAATCATTGGTGACAAATGGAAGTTCAGTAGTTGTTATGGGTGAAGGTAAAATAAACTGGGATTATAAAGATATACTTTGAGAATATGGTAATCTGTGTTTTGATTGTAGTAGTGATTATAAAAATGTAGCAGTTTATAAAATTCATAAGTATGTTGTGTCACAGTTTGGACATTTTTATAGGATCCATAAAATAAACTGACAAGGAAAGTACTTCCCTCATATACCACAGAGATTCAGCGAATTGACCAAAGTGTGAAAGAGCCATTTGGAAATATTAGTAAAGAATAAAAAGGCCACAAAATTGAAAAAAAAAAAAGTTTAAGAGCTCAATCAAGAAAGATAATTCTTAATATATGGAAATACTTATATCAATAGTTCTCTGCTATGCTAAGCAACAAATTAATCAGTAATATTTGATTACTTTATTAACATTTTGAGACCAAAGAACACATCAGATATTAAACATGTATTTTGAGAAAAAATATTTTTACTACAAGACATTGTGGGCAAAATGATGAAACATCTCAATTCCAATGTTTAAAAACTTGAAAATTTGGCAGGTGCTAGATTTCTCTCTTTGTTACTATATCATGGCATTTTTGTATCAATCAGAGTATTTTTAGAAAAAAATACTTATTTTTATACTTATGTTAACAGGTTAATTTCACTCTTATTGTAATAATAACTTTCCCCCAATATTACTAGCTCTGTTATTTTTCTATAATTTAAAAACTGAATCTCAAAGTTAAGTACAATGCCATGAAAATCTCACCCTTAAAATTCCTTTATTTAAAAATAATAATAAATGTGATGCTATCATGAACTAACTGGCTAAGAGAAGAAAAGGACAGACCAAGAACTGATTTATTTCAGAAGATAATGAATTAACCCAAAATAAAGAAAATATACACATTTGGAACAGATGGCTTCTATTATTTGGATATCAATGCCCTACTTGAATTTAGATAATTCCACCAATTCTAGATAATGAGTTTAGATAATGTTATCAATTCTAAAATATTTTGATGTCTCTGAATCTATCCTAGTCCAATTCTTTCATAAAATATTTTCATTTCAATTTTTAAAGTAATTTTGTTTCTCTTGTTGCCTTTTTGCTTGCCTTTGGTGTTGCCAGTCTTTTCTTTCTATACCTTATCTTTATGTCAAGGCCAAATCTTCCTTGAGACATCCTTGAGCTTTCATTTTTCTAATTTTTAAAAAAGTATTAGCAGATGACGGCTAGCGTGGGTGTGTTAGGGGGTGGAAGGATTGAGAAAAAAGGGAAAAGGGCTCAATGGACATGGACCACAACCTGGTAGTTGCTGAGGAGAGAAGGAATAAGGGGTCTAATTGGTAATAGGAAAAAATACAATAAAATTAAATTGAAAAAACTTAAATCCCATCTCTTTACACCCTTAATTTTTATTTCAGTGCTTTCTGAGTAGAATTAATTTCACATAAACCTAACATTTACTTTAGGATGTAAGCCACACATTGCTTATCTTTGAGTCATCTAGAATAATCTGAATAGAGCAATCATTTTGTTATAATTAGCTAATGATAAACTGCTTTTATAAAAAAAACTAAATGTGAAGTAATTCAACCATAAATAATAATTATTTATTAACAAAAGTGGACCTTTCCTCTTTTGAAAATACCCAATTACCTGGAAAAGTTAACCTTATTTTAATGGAGGAGATTCTGAAATCCTTCCTGGAGAAGGATATTTCTGAGTGTAAGTTTTATGACTTACATCACTAAGAACTTTTCATGAGAAGTTTTAGTTCTTTTAATGTGATAAATTTTGTTATATCCTTGTGTTTTGCCTATTATGAAATTACTGGCCATTTTTCATGCTACAAAAGTATGCGTTTTACACTTTTAAACATGTTACATCACATTTTATTGTATAAATAAATATTATTGTATAAATATTGTATAGATATCAAACTAATAATTTATAAACCCATATTATAATGCACATTTTTTATATTTATTCCATTCTCTATTGGACATTTATGTCCTATGTGCTGGCACCACCATAGGCCCAGGGGGTGTTGTGGTGAACAAGACAAACTGTCATTGATTAGTGCTGCATGGAAATTCCTAAATATGTCAACATATCTGTAAAATCTGATTTCCTGAGTTGTAATTTTACAAATAATATTATTTCTTGGGCAAGATATTTCACATCATTAAGTCTCAGTTTTCTCATCTATAAATAAGGAATAATAACAAACTTCATAGGTTTGCTGTGAGAATTTCTAAGATTAATGACCATAAAGCACTTAATATGGAGTAAGTACTAAAATTACACATACATATGTAATTATATATGTTTATTTAATATATAAATATATAAATTTATATATTTTATATCAAAATATAATACATAAATTTATATATTTATATTATATATATTTATTTCTGGGTCCAAAGGAGTTCCAATATCCACCACAATTCATAATTTTACTTTCTTTGTCCCTTGGTCACCAGTTTACCCAACTATTCCTCGCCACTGAGCCTTCAATGAAGCCTCCTTGGTTATTATCTTAACGCTGTCCTTAGTACCTTGGTAAATAAGTAAATCTGTATTTTTTAAAAAGGGGGGAAGTCTGTTACACAGTGCTACCACATCTCACTTACTTATGCATAATTACTTGCATAACTATGAATCTCCCTCAATCTTTCCAATAGAGGTCATGACAGACTTCAGGACAATTTTCCTACCCATTATATGATACTTAGACACTTCTCTAGTTAAAGGGGAAAAAAATGTACACACACACACACACACATAAATATATATACATTTTTTGTGTCTGAGAAGATACATTGTTGAATAGTAAATGATTAAATACAATTTTAATGTTATCTTCATTTTCTGGTTCTATATAATTATTGATGCAGCCTTTATTTGTCCTGTTCTGCAGTTTATGAACAATCATTATAAACTATAATGAAGAATTTTCCATAATCTCTTTATCTCTTTCTTTCTTTCCATTCATTCTTTCTCACACAATCATATATATATATATAATCATATATATATAATCATATATATATATATATAAAATCCTTCCATTAATAGTATTTTCTAAATTAGTTACCATCAGTTGCTTATATTCACACCTCCCTTGGATATTATTCAATATGAAAACATAGAACTCACTCTTTATGTTTTGTTTTTCTTCTCTTTATATTTTTGGGGCAATGATTTATGTGTCAATCAGTTTCTATTTTTTTAATAACAGGAATGCTAAAAAGGCATTTTAGAGCTAAAACAACTATTTCATCTTCCTTACATTTATTATTGTAGGCTCCCTTAAACTCAGCAGTTTTAAAGCTTTATTTTTAGAGGCAAGTCACTCTAGATGGCAGGGTGCTCTTACTTGGCAGTGAAACAATGAACTGTGTCCCATTCTTCTCCATTGTTCTTTGAGACCTTTTTCTTTATTCCTTTTTTTTTCTTTGCCAGCAAATAGCCAATTGTGAAGGATCTATTTTTCTCAGTTTTTAGTTCCAAGGTCCCATCAATCATACCAAACCTGAGGGGAAGAAGCATCATGTGTGCACTAAGATTTTCAAGCCCAAAGCTGTGTTTTTGCTCTCTCTCTAGCAGTACCATCTGCTCAGAGCCAAGTTTAAAGCCAAGGGATTCCAATAAACCCACACGTCAAAAACTCCCCACTATGCAAGAAAACCATCCTAAAGTATCTGTGTGAAAAGTGAAGCACACACTTCAAAAAGAAAGCAACAATGTTTGGAATAACACCACAGAATTCAAACAGAGCCTATTACAGAACTCACACAGAAGCACTACATCAGGAGGTGGCACATGCCAAAGAAATCTGCAAAAATTAAAGGGCTTTAAAAAAGAAAAAGAAAAAACACCAAAAAAATGCTGATCAAAATGTTATAATTAAACAAATGTAAGCAAAGCTTAATGATATCCAGTAAAAGAAGAACTTTCTAAAGTTATGTAAGTAGTTGAAGATTTTTCTATCAATAACAGTTGTATCTCCCTTTTATTACATAGAATATTTTGAAATAATCTTGAGTGATGTTCAATACTTTAAATATTTTAAAAGCATGCAATGGTATTAATTTAAAAATTAAGGCAATTAAAAACAAGAATTAATGTGAGAAAGTCCTAAAACTTGAGACGAACACATTGTAGACTTAGAAATTTTGAATAAAATAATAAAAATCTTACTTTCATTAAGTTGTTTAGAGCTATAAAATGCTTTCATGTTAAGGATTTGAGTGGCTTTAAGTTCTTTACATTTTAAATGTATTTTCCTATTGAAACAATTAAATAATAGAGCATAAGTTCCTAATAAGAGCTTATTATTCAAGAACTAAATATAAGTAAATATATATGTAACATTTAATTGTGATATACACTTTTCTCTTGAAAGTTTAAAATTACAATACAACAATGAGTTGAACACTTCTTATTTTCTTGAAATTATTTAATGTTATCTTCATTTATAGAGCATTATCTTATGTAGAAAGCTCATGATACAACTGGAGGAAAAAATGGTAAGCAATCAAGTTTTTGGTAAAGGAAAGAGAACAAGAAATCTTTAAGAAAATGGCAATGTGGGAATTATGAGCCTAAAACATCCTTAAGGAAGGAAAATCTGAAAGTGAAAAAGTCTCCTAAGCTCCAGATTGAGATGGTATTTTGTTACATGGGAAAAGATTGACCAAGGCTGTGGGTTTTTTGTTTTCTATTGTGAGTGTTAAGCATTGCTTTAGCTATCATTTTGCTCTGGAACAAATCTCTCCAAAATTTAGTGGCTTAAGATGACATTTAGAATTATCTCTCTCAGCTCTATGTGTTGACTAAGATGGGCAAGATGATGGTCGCTCAGTGTCCTCCATGCAGGTGTAGTTCAGGTGGCAAAAATAACCTTTTGACTGTGTCACTACTCTGTTTACACCCAATGTTGGTGCTCTGTTTGATATGAAACCAAGTTTAACATTCTTTTTTATTTAAAATATAGTTAACATATAATATTAGTTTCAGGTGCACAACATTTTTATTCAACATTAATACAACTAATGAAATGATCAATGCTCTAACTGCAGTCACCATCTGTCATTGTATAAGATTATTAGAATATTACTGACTATATTCCCTATATTGTACATTATATCCCTGTGACTCATTTGTTTTAGAACTGGACATTCATACCTCTTTTTTTTAATGGTCCTTCCCATCTACCCCTTCCCTTCTAGTTTTTTCATGTGTCTATGGACAGTATCAATTTTCTGTTGTTTGTCCATTTTTTAAAATATGAAATCATACAGTATTTGTACCATTCTGTCTGACTTGTTTCATTTAGACAAAGCATTTTTCCAGCTTTTATGACTGCCACATTTGGCTGTTGCTATGTATTATAACTAACTGAAAAATTGTTTATTTAAATATTACCGTATATTTTAAATGAAAGCCTTAGTTTACTGCAAGTATATTTTCACACTGAATTTTTGTGTTGCCACCAATTTGCAACTGTTCAATAATCCCACTGTGGTTTTTATATTGAGATAAAAAAGAACTTAAAAGAAAAGCTGTTAAACCCACTGCTTACCAGGGTAAGCTTTGTACAACTCCCAAACTTGGATTCCTACACTCACTGGACCTAAAAATTATTTTGAACTTTAAAAAAGTCATGACACTGAGATGAAAAGAGAATCAATATGAACACCATCTGAAAATATAATACTGGATTAAAATATAGAAAAGTTGTCTAAGGTAACAAATCAAATATATATATTTTCATAAACCAAATTTTTTAAAAGCTAAGTTTTATATGTAATATTTAATGTATCAGCTACTTATCTAAACTAATATTGATTCAAGTAATACAGTAAAACTTAATAATGCCTTTTCAAAAGGGAAATTAAAAAAATACTGTTGAAAATTTTGTAAGATCCTAGTTTGCTGATGTAAACAGAAAGGTACAATTGTGGCAGGATATTTTGGGGAAAAACTCACATAATCTTAAATATGTTGTATGTAAATTTTGGCCTAGGTACTGAGAAAAGTGCTTATTGATAGTATTCATCAGAAAACTCTGGCACCAAAGCTGAAACCATCAAAAGAGGTCAGAAGGGCAAGGGACAAATCAAGGAACATTGTATAAAGGACCCATGGGCATGGACAATGGGGGTGGGGATTTTCCAGAGGGGGATGTGGGTGGGGCAGGGGGGAGCAATGGAGAAAAATGTGGGACAACTGTAATTGGACAACAATACAAAAAAAAAAAAAGAGTTCAGAAAGACATCAGGCCATGGTTAGACTGTCAGAATTTGAATTCTAACTCTGCTACTGACTAGCTTTGGAAATTTGCATAAATTATTAAACTCTCTGTGCCTCAGTTTCAACATTTGCAAAAATCGAGATGGTAATAAAATGGTACTCATCTCAGAGGACTGGTGTGCTTTAAAATACAGTCAGTAAGTTAATATGTGTAAATTATTTATAACAGTGCCTGAAATATTGTGCACTCCCAACAAATGTTAGCTATTATAATCATTGTTTGTCTAAATTATTAAAACTCAAAGTGTTAAAAACTGAGAAATACTTGTAGCAGCTTTGGAAGCCTTTATATTAGTTCCACTGATGCCATTGTCACTCAAAGCCTATTTGCAAGTTTTTCTCTGAAAATGTTAAAGGCCTACAAAACAAAAATATTCAGTTTACATTGAATACTTAGAGTATACTATATGCAGATATTATTTTTGGTGCTGGGGATAAAAAAAATGAGCAAAACGTAATTCCTGCCCTTAAAATGCTGACAGTCTAGTGGGAGAGGGAATATGGAAATAACACCACAGCACAGCATCCTCTCTGTATTTTAGCACAGAGTTTACAACATTAAAACATAATTAAGAATTTACATGCATTTTGATTCTCATTAGACTGAAATGTGTACTGAGCAGGGATTTCTCAGAAACCAGCATTGGGACTGAACCCCTGTAAGTGTCCAATAAATGGTTGTTGTAGGAATGTAAACAGTGAGAGAGAGAAAGAAAGAGAAGGGAAATGATAGTGGAAACTGTCAAAGCTTCATAAGAATGGATGTCTTCATTAGGATTTAAATACTAAATAACAGTTTATGAGGTAGGGAAATACAAACAAATTTTGTGTGTCCAGAGAAATGTAAACAGTTTGGTATTGGGATGGTGAATAAAAATATATACATTTTTAAAAGCCCTCCCAGAAGTAGAACACCTCTAAAGGAAGATTATCTAAGGAAGAAGAAACAGTAATGTGAGACTCTAATCAAGACTTCAGCAGATTATGAGCAATTTAGGTATTACTATCTACAAGATTGGAGATGAATTGAATTGGGTGGGGGTGGGTGAGAGAGAAAACACAGTGTGGTTTTTATTTCAGTCTCTGGTGAAGCTTTGAATGACTAAAGTGGTAACAAGTCTTTCAGTTTTGATGGCAGATCAAATTGTAGAAACTACTAGCATTTTTAGAGCCATTATGGTGTGAGTAAAGGGTATCATCAAATTCCATAGTACCATTTTTACTGAATTTCAGCAAAATGAAACTGATTTTCTTCTCTGGCACACCCAATAGTTATGTATGCACTTTAATTAGAAGAGCTTCTAGATTGCAGGGCTGGGGGACAGGATGAGGGAGAATAGGAAGACTAAATGGTAGCAGGAAAAAAATACAACAAAGATTAAATTAAAAAAATAAAAAATAAAAAACATTTCTAATCAGATCAGACAACACAAAGAAGAGCTGCCAAACATTCGATTTAATGGAAACATATGGGAATCTGTGTAATGACTTATTAATTTTAAGAATAGAATTTGGTTGAATAAATAAGTTCCTGCTTATTTAATATTGCCTTATGATTATATTATCACATCTTATATTTGTCACAGTCCTCCAGCATGATGAACTCAAGAATATGTGATAGGACATCTCACTAGCAAAGAACTATTCTTTGTCTTCCTTAATGCAGAGTCGTAAGATAGTGATAGGAATTCAGGGGATGATATTTGTCATTTGTGCTGGGATGTCCATTTAGTCATTAGACAATTTTATTTGAGGAGCGCAAGACCTACTGCGACATAAGTGTCAGTCTCCCTGCCTAGACCCTATCTTAGAAATGATAATGATGTTTTGTGAGGCACACTTTTCTAACCTCATTAGCAGTATCATTTTACACATTTGTAACTCTCCTTTTCTTTGTCTAAGCTTACTTCTTGTGATCCATAAACTAAATGAAATAATACCTTCCAAATATTTTGGTCCTAAAGTTTTGCAAAGTTTGTGAAGCTGCAGTTGGTGAATCTAACATTACCAAAGACTCTGTGGGGATGATGGCAATTCTAAAATTCAGGACAATTCCAGAGACTTATAGTTTTAAAAATCTGAGGTGGCAAAAATTACATTATTTTATACTTACTATGTATAAGGAGATAAATTCCAGGTTAGAATCTAAGTTAAAAATATTGACTATTTAATTTTACATTTACAAGCTAGCCTTTATTAAAAATAAATGCTGATAGGTGCACCTCATTACAATAGATATTTCTCTAAACCTCTTACACATGCAAAATATTCATATGAAACTCTTAACAGAGCTAAGGAATCAGCAACCACTACACTTCCATTATATACAACACAGTTATCACAAATGGGTACATTTAATACACCAAAAATTGTGTATACACTTTAAATAAGAAAGACATTCTTTGATATTTGAGGGAGAGAGGGTAGGTTATTTATACTCAAGTTACTCCTAACTCAAACTGCATAGCACATCCCCAAATGGGACCATGAATGACTTAGTCTGTTTCATATCCTTTTTATTCAAATTCCAGTGATTTTTTTTAAACCATATTTTATGGAGCAGCTGTGGGATCTGAGCTTCTTTTTGTCTTGAAAAAAATAAAGGCTTTATTTAGCTCCTGGTAGAACTATGAGCTACAATGTGTTTGTTAGTCTAATGCATCCATCCTTTGTATTCCAGACAGCCTCACGGCTCCATTCCCTACTAAACTATGTGAGAAGACAGTAGGTCATTGCTGCATTCTGCCATCCAACAAAAGAAAGAGAGGTGTGAAGAAAATGTTTGTGTACATTTGAGATGCAGTGACTATTGCTATGTAATTAGCATTAGACAGTGGCTGGCCCATTACCACAGGAAGGATAAGAAATTTTACTGACAGCTAAATTGGAACTATGTTAATCTGACAAAGATTGTGTAGAAAAGGATGCTTGCATTTAGTTTCCAGCACCATACTATGTATAGTTTTCTTTATTGTTAGGCAATATTCAAAAATCTGTGAAAGCAGGCAGTGTCCTGACCCGTGTGGTGTGAAACTGTGGTCACTTGTAACCATGACTACCCTGTCATGGAGAAGCCTGACAGACAATGGAATCCACTAATTATAACTTTACAACCCTACCCTATCCACAGTTTACCAAATTCTTCACAGGGTTATTGCATTTAATTTGTTTCTTAGTGAATGACCTGGAAACTCCACAGCTCTCTTACAAATCTTATCAGAGGAGCTATGTGTCGTTTCCAGAAACCTCCCTGAGCTCTAGCTACAAGACAAGCTGTAGACTTTCCTCTTACACAGATGTCTTTTCAAGCAGTGCAACCTTCTTTCTAGTTGGAAGATTTACTTCACCCATTAATCATGCGTAATTGTTTCCATGTTACAGAGTTTTTAGTACATTCTGAATGATGTGATTTATTAAATTTTATGTTAAAAATGACTTAGTTATGCTCAGGAACAGTAAAAGGCATGCATGGTGCATTCAGGAAACACTACCTTGAGTTACAGGTGGTAATTACCTTACCGTACTTGAGTAGTTTCTTCCATTTCAGACTCATAATTCACAGACATTTTTATGACCGAACTTTAGGATACTTGCAATAAAAAAGATGAACTTTTATTAATCTTTAAACTTTTCAAATGCATGTAACTACATATTTGTTAGTACTTGAAACAGTAGTGATAGATTTATCATTCCCTAATTATAGGAAGAAAATTCACACTGATTTTAAATCATGACTTTTGCTTAGTTATTTGGCAACTTCAGTATCTTTGAAAATAGGACTAATATTATGTCTGAATTATGAAGTAACCATGAGATAAGATATGTTTGAAATGTTTTAAGTACAAAACTATATCTTTGGAATGTTAGCAGCAGATAGTGGTCGAGGCAATTAAACCATATAAATATACGTGTGTGTGTGTGTGTATATATATATATATGTATATTGTTTCTCTCACTCTCTATTTCTATATATAAATTTTAGTGTGTATGTGCATATATATGTATATATATATAAATTTTATATAAATTTTAGTGTTTAAATACACTAAAATTTACCTTACATCTATAACACAGTCAAATAAAATTTTATATCAAAAGATGGCAAATTATGATATATATTATTTACGACTTCTGACATACATTGAATATTTTCATTCTTTTAGATACAATTTTATAAGGTATATTTTCTATTTGATTTTTAGTTAATTTTGTCTCTATATAGTATCTGGTTTTGTAGCTGTGATTATTTTCTTTATAGCTATAATATTGTTTTATGGTTTACTTACCTGGATTATTTGCTGCTACATTTCCAAAGATACAATTTTGTATTTAAAAGCATTTCAAACAGAGTTTCTCTCATGACTACCTTATAATTCAGACATAATATTAGTCCTGCTTTTAGAAATATAGAAGTTGTTGGTTAAGTAAAAAAAAAACAGAAAAAAAAAACAGTGGTACATTTACACTTGGAATACTACTCTGCTATAGAAAAGAAGGAAATTGTACCTTTTGTGACAGTATGGATGGACCTGGAGATTATTATGCTAAGTGAAATAAGCCAGTCAGAGAAAGACAAATATCCTGTGACTTCACTTATATGTGGAATATAATGACCAAAATAAACAAACAAAATAGAAACAGACTCAGATACAGAAACAGACTGATGGAAGTCAGAGGGGAGGGCATTTGGGAAGCTGGGTTAAAAAGGTTAAGGGATTAAACAAGTATACAAAGAACAAAACTCAAAGACACAGACAACAGTGTGGCAATTACCAGAGGGAAAGGGGAGCTGAAGGAAGAAGGAGGTAAAGGGGTGATGAATGGAGATGGAAGGGGCCTTCACTTTGGTGGTGAACTCACAATACAATATACAGATGATGCTTTATAGAATTGCACACCTGAAACCTGTATAATTTTATTAACCAATATAATCCCAATACATTCAATAAAATTTAAAAGATAAAATCCCTACAAATTTTCTAAGATTTTGTGTTACTTGAGAATTTTGTGTTACAGACTTTTACAGGAGGATTATGCTAGGTATACGAGCTTTAGAGTGGTGGATGTAATCAAATGCTTAAAGGTAACCATCAGAAAAGGGGGAAAAGAAGCTGCTAGTGACTCGATTGTGAGTTCTGCAAATTAATATATTGAATCCCTAACCTCTAACATGATCGTATTTGCAGAGAGGGCTTTTAGGAGTTAATTAGGTTAAATGAGGACATAGTGCTGGAATCCTAATCCAATATTGATGGCTTTATAAGGTGAGGTGTAGAGAGGAGCCTCTCTCTCTCCATGTCCTCTCACACTGGAAAGGCCTTTTGAGCACACAGCAGTAACATGGCCACCTGCAAAGAAGGAAGAAAGTTTTCATAAGAATGTGACTCTGCTGACACCCTGATCTCAGACTTCCTGCTTCCTGAACTCGAAAATGTAAACTTTTGTTGTTGAAGCCTCCCTGTCTATGGTACTTTGTTAAGCCAACCCATGCTGACTAATACAGAAGCACAATATATAAATTATTCATTCATGTTTGATTAATTTTAATGTCATAATAACTATAAAGTCCTATGCATTACAAACTTAAATGAAAATGCTACTTTCATTTTTTGATGTAGAGCAAAAATGTAAAGCATAGATCACTGTTATCACTTTGTAACAGATATTTTCACAAGAATTTTAATAATAGCAGTCTTGGGATATAGAAGTCAGATTATTATCTACTATCTTCTCTATCTTACTTTCATATGTCTGAAAGATGAAATAGACACATTGTATGTTAAATATCCTCAGTTATATAACACTTATTGAGAGAAACACATTGAGAATATATTTTTGCAGATTACTATTATTTGTTTTCCTTATTTCCCTTTTAAGTACATACAAAGGTGGGCAAAAGTAGGTTTACAGTTGCGAGTACATGAGACATAGAGTTTATTTTTGCATTATTATTTATTAACTATTGTATTACTTATTTGCATTACAATGCTAAACCTACTTTTGCCCACTTTTGTTTAATGATCACACTGTGTAAAAAGAAATATGAAAGTCTATAAAAGTGATAAAGTTAAGGAAAATAGCAGTGCTTATGTAAGATAGAATATTACTGGTTTTCCATAAAAGAAAGCTGGTGTATGTTTTTTGATGATATTTTTGAATAATACAGTTTATCCAATTTATTTTTGTTAATAATGTACAAAGTCCCCTTTTAGGACTAAGGAACTCATTCCCATAGCTGCCTGGGATCCTTGCTGCTGACAGAATACACATTATCACTTGTTGACAATTTTCCTTCACCAAATGGAGCTGCCCTTCCTAAGGGGCTGTTCATGTACAATTACTAACCGATGCAAGGTACAAAGGCTTCCTTCCCCACCTAAACTGCAAACATCTCTGAAGGCCTGGTTCAACTTCTGGTCCCACCTGGGGTGAGCCGATACCTTGAATGAGTGTACCGTAGTTAGAATTCTCCATGTATCCCATTCTACCTCCTGCATCTCTTACAGGTGTGGTTCTCCAGGGCACTCTCCAGAAAAGATCTCTGGGTTAATCTTTATTTTAAGTGTCAATTTCTCAATTTTTTTTATTGAAAAGTTATATTTCATATGAAAAGTCACTTGGGGTGGAGATTTGATACATATCAAATAAGAATTTGTGAAAAGTCACCTGGGCACAGTGATGTCGGTAATTATTGAAGGGTAACTCATTAGCATGTTTTAGACAGTTGTGGGTGGTGTTGTAATGTATTTCTTAGATCCTCTTACAGAAATGTAGGGACTACTGTCTAAGCAACTGTAGGAGTGGTCATAAGATTATCTTTAACTTTTAAACTTCCTCCCCCAAGGACATCCCTCTTTCTGGGGCAGCCTGCATCCAATGACAGGTTAAAGTGGAGTTCAAGACAGTTTGGGAAGGACAACTCAGCTTTACACTTACTCGTAGGTTTGACTCAGGAATGAAAATGTTCCCCGAGTCCAGGGACAATTCTCTGGATGGAAAAGTGCTCTACACTGTCACTAGCCAACACCCTAAGCAGCTGTGGGAATGAGCTCCTAATCCTGAGGAAAGAATCTGGGCTCCACAACACCCATTTTCCTCTGCCCAATCTTCCCTTCCTTCACTTTCACATGTATTCATCCTAAGAGTGCTCCCTAAAAAGTGCCCCACCAGCTAAATGTGCCCAGCCTTCTTTCAGTGGAACACAACCAGCAATGATAATGATGTAATATATGTGTGCACCTGATTTTATCAGGTGACTTCTAATTCTGGTACATATTTAATATCTTAAGTTTACAAAATCATCTTTTTTGCTTTTTTCCCACATCACCAGGATTGCATTTTTCAGAATTCTAGGTGTCATTCCATATAATTTATGTTAGAGTTGAGCTGTATTCAACTTATTTTTCTGTTTTTCTGTCCATTATGCACTTGGTTATAAGATAAACCCAGTGCACTTTAATAGGAAGCCGGCTTGTGGAATCAATCAGAATTCTGTCCGTATGTTGCTATCTTACAAGTAGGTAATGGAATAGCCCTTTCTCCCATGATAATTGTGATCTCTCAGTATCAACAGCATGGATTTAGTGAACAGTTGTTTTCTTCCTATTGAACCAGTTGGTAAATGTACATTGCTAATTTTTTTATAATAATAACAATACATCTTGAATTGATAAAGTTCTACACACACGTTAGCTTAGAGGTAGGGTAGAAGGTGAAGATGTTAAGTAGTGACCTTGGACTTTGCCATGGATTCTGTAACAGCACCACCATACTTCTGTAGTTCCATATGTTGAATCTCTTTTGCAACTTATTTGCCAGTTACCCAAGCAGCCAATTTTGGGAAATCCTGTCTAGAATAGAAACAATATGACTCACATATCAGGTTTTCAGGTACAATTCAGGGTTATACAGATGGCTAGCTTTATGGTGGACATAGGAAAGATACAACTTAATTTTGAATGCAATTATCAAGGAAGTCAAATTGTGACTGGGTCCTTCTGAGACTTGGAATAGTGATTCTGATAGAGAGGGTAATGATACGCAATGCAGAAGCTCTCGGATTCGTGGAGTACATGCAAAAATTCCCTTGGGATAAATGGGTTTCTCATTTGTGTGTTAATTAGGAAAAGTAGAATGGTCCTTCACAGAAAGAACACAGGGGGTATAGCAAATGGATAACTAGCTAGTTTGTTGGCTCATTATATATGAAAAGTGTAAAGTAATAACTTCAGGTGTCAATAAACTACAAAGTGAAGAAATGGTGGAATAATACAGCCATTCTTACAAATGGAACAAGGAGATGGTCAGAGCTACCTACAACGGTCAAAATATGTTTCCAGATTCTCAACTGACTTAACAATACTCTCAGGAAGAGAACAAAATATTTCTTTGTTATTTTATGTGATTTAATAATAGTAAATATAATTTTATTTTTAGAATTGTAGAGTAAATAAAGTGTAGGAAAATAATTGCAAAAATGGTAGAAACAAAAGAGGCAAGGTTCTTTTCATGGGAGACAAAAATTTAAGAAAACTTAAAAGTGGGGGAATTAAATGAGCTAATTTAACAATGAGTGAATTAAACAGCAAACATTTACTTCATAAAACAAAAGAACGATATAATCTTAGAAATAAAACAAATTTAGGTACTATTAAATTTTATATTTGTCAATAATATTGTTTACCAAATATGAATAATAATAAGGGAGTAAATCATAAATTTTATATTCTGGTAACGAACTACTTTAAGAGGAGACAAGAACACAGTAGAAGTTTAACCAAGTCGTATTTAGCAATATGACAAAGACTCTTAGAATGGGATCTCCACTTTAGAGTGAGAAATATCACATATAAATTAAACGATCAGAACTAGATGCTAAGTCATAGCTGATTTAGCTAGCTCTACTCTGAGAGAAGGAGCGAGAAACAATCTGACTGATATATGGTCAAAACATAAGTTTAAAAAGCACAGAATATGAGTTGATACATGAAAGGGTTACAGTTATTTTGCAAATCTAGAGTGATTTTGGTGGTATAGAACTGGGGTTTGTCCTACTGAATGTGGTCAAGTCAATGCAATTACATATTCAAGTATTTTCCTGTGCTCCATTTTGATTTTATTTTAGTTATTTTGCATTTTATTTTTTTACATTTTTTATTTTATAAAATTTTCGATTGCAGTTTGCATTCAATATTATTTTGCGTTAGTTTCACATGTAAGAAGGAAATGTCAAGATGGAAATTCCAGGGAACCAGAGTGGGAAAATGCTGATATTTCTCCTTGCCTCTGTATGACTTAACTTAGGGGCAAGAATGGTGGCATTCTTATCTGAGTCTGGCACTGTCTTTCACATTTACCCAGGAGAGCCACGGTAGGAGAAACAAAAGCAAAGATATTAAAATAAAGTTTTCCTGGACCAATATAGACTTCTGGACTTAATTCCAGCATAGAAACAGACTTCAAGGAATTTGTTTAAATGATCTTGATTAATAATTTCAGGATTTAAAATATCACTTTTCAAGTTTTCAATTTTTTTCATATGTTAACAAACTGCATTGTTTTATTTTATTTGTATGAAGTCATGATAATTTCACCATAAATGCCTTCTTAAACTCTCATAATATTTACTTTAGCTTATGTAACACATAGAATTATATATTACAGTCCTTTTTATGAATGTCTTGTTTTTACAATTAGAATATAGGATCCCTGAAGGCAGGAAGTAGGATGATATCCAGCAGTTTTTCTTTAAAATATATGTATGTAATAAGTGTGTATTCAGGGATACATTTGAAGCATCGCCAAGGAGTAAGGTGTGTGGCTATTACAGCTTGTAAGAAATGAAGCTTTTAACTCTGACAACTGACATTTATAGACCAACTCCTGAGGGCCACATTGGTCATAATGTCAAGTTGAATATACTATTAATATAATTCACTGTATAAGTCTGAATGTTAGGGTTTTTATCATTAGTGTGAAGGGCCCATAACTCAGAAACCAAAAAACCCTGTTGAGTCATTTAAGAATTTCTCAGGGAAAAAAAAAAAACAAGCTTAGTTTATGATGAGATCTTTGTTAGTGAACTGCTCTGTTTAAAAATGAAAAACATAGAGCTTGGCCTTAAAATAAAAATGGAACATTTTTAGTTGCTTCTGACATGATTAATGCAGCTAATTGCTGACATAATGTTGAATAATGTTATTGTATTTCTATCTATACCAGAGTCTGACTCATTGACACATTTCAATAGGATCAGTTCTACATTTCAAGGATTTAGAAATGTATTCAGAATTATTATTTAAAAATTTTTCAGTTATATTGTGATTTTTTCATAAATGGTTAATTTTCTTTTTTAGTGGAAATTGCCCTCCAAACATTCTGTTAAACTTTGTTAGTTTTCAAGTTGTGTGCATGTGTGTGCTTCCTTATGCTTATTTTAATGAAATTTTACCAGGTAAGTTGTGAAGACTACAGAATGCTTCCATGTGAACCTGGGAATTTAAGGATTTATTATTTATCATAATGAAATGGAAAGTTACCTCGAATTTAGTTGAACTTTCCAGTCAACACTTCCTTGAAGTTTGTGTGCAACCAAAGTGTTCTTTCCTTGACTACTTTTATCAAGTTCCCTTATTGAGACTGTATTCTCCCACTCCTACCTGTAGTATTGTTATAAGATATACCATCATGTCCATTCCTTGGTTTTCCACAGCCAGGATCAGAATGATCTAACACAGCTGATAACCCATTTAACATCTCTAAAGAAAGTGCTAGTCTGACTCTCTAAGTTCCTGTTATATGTAGTTGATAGTAAAATACTGTACAAAATTATAAATGAATTCTACATCAAAATCATCAAAGATGGAACTTTGGGCCTGCTATATGCTGTGATCATTGTTAGGTAGTTATTTTGCATTTTAAAATGCAGCATTATTATTCACAGTTATAAAGCAAAATTTAGAATTGGAGAAGTTAAATAACTTCCTAAAGCCTAATAAATTCTCAGGTCAGAATTGGAACCCAAATCTACATGATTCTAAATTCTAATTGTATTTTACTTAATCATGTACAGAATATCTCACTACATGAACATGATAGCAAAAATGATAAATAAGTTTCTTTACTCCATGAGATAAATTATCAATATGTAACACATTATTTTATATATTGTACCAAGTTTTGTTAGATTTAGAAAATATTATGAAAATCATGTACTATATAATATTTGGTATATCAGGTAATATGGAACTAAACATTTGCTTTCATGCTATTTCATGTATATGAACTTCAAATAAAGGTGGAAAGATGAATGTAAGAAACTGTGGGGCAAATGAAGCATATTTTTCTGCTCAGTAATTGAATGAGTAATGCGTATCCTTCACTGTTGCAATATCATGCATGTAGTAGACAATCAACAAATACATTGGGTTACAACTTTACCTGATTTGAATCAATAATAACAAAAATAAATGTGTGAAGACCTACTAACAGTTCAAAGGGGAAGGAATATATCATTCAATAAATCCCATTCAGATGACTGCTTTGCAAATTATTTTAAAAATCAATAAACCATTATTTCACATCTTATTTCAAAACAAACTTCAAGAATGTTGAATATTTAAAAATTTATTAAAAACAAATGATAATAAAAATAAATTTTATTAAATCTCATTGGAGGTATTGGGAAGCAAATGTTCTAAGTTAAGATATAATGGGGAAAACTCACACACAGAAAAAAATTGATAAGTTGAAGCACATTGCAATAGAATATACAGATGCATTTAATGTAAAATAAAATGAACTTCTTTAAAAATCACTAGCTGTAAATATAAAGTAGATAATTAAAAATAAGTGATTTGAATTTATAAGCAACACTAAAACCTTAAAATATAAATGGTAAAAAATGGTGAAAAATAAATTAATCATAAGTAACAAATAGTGAACTTGAAAAATCATACTTATTTAATAAGTAGAGAAATGCCAATTAAACCCTCAGTGAAACATGCATCTTTTCTTTTAATTTAGAAAATATTAAAGAACACTTTATGTTGATAAGAGATTTGAAATATGTATTTTCTTACTTTGCTTATGGAAATACAATATATAAACAATTGAAAAAATAATTTCACAATATTTAAGTGACTTAGACAATTCAATTTCCTGGCTTCTAGCATAAGGAAATAGTGTTGTTTTTCAGTTTTTGGGGGGAGAAGACAGGAAGAAAGTATTAGGTAAAAATATGTTTACTGAGGCATTATTTACAATATTAAAATTTGGAAGACTTTTCTATCTAACATGGGAGTGTATAAATTGTGGAATTTTCATTTCATATCATTACACTCTTAAAAGGCTATGTTTAAAGAACAGTGGCATTATTTAAATTTTCATGCAATTTGCCTTTATAATTTGAGGGACTCTAATTCAGTAGAAAAAAAACCTTGGTTTACTTTGATTTAGGGTTTTTCCTAGGAAAGTAGATTGCCCACTTTCCTCAATGAAATTGACAGAAAGCTTTAAAAAATTATAATTTTCGTTGTTTAGGTGTGGATATGTTGATTTTCCCTACTTCCTACCTGCCTTTGGGAATACATTTTTATATTATCATAACTCAAAATCACTTGGAGTATACTGCTACCTACAAAGGAAGGACTTGGTTTCCACTGCCCACCCAACCGTGCAACTCATTCCCTACTAAGATTTCAAGAACGTGGGGGAGTCCTTTGTTTTTTACATGCGCTTATGAGTCAACCTCCTTCTATTGGGGCTGCTTCTCCACTGGAACCATTTTCTGTTTTTAAGAGTTGATATTTGTGTATGTCGGGTTCCACGGTGTATGAAATAGGTCACCAAGCCTAGCCATCTGCATTGGACTCGTCATAGTTCTAAAATTGTTTTAGATTTAAAGGCTTTTTTTCTTCCTCATTCTGCCCCGATTCCACTGAATGTTGTAATTTCTACTTTTTTTTTTAACGGGTCCCCAAAATTGCCTTGGTTAGGCCTGCTGCTTTCCTCTCTCTAGGACACTTGTATGCACTTAGAAATTGGTGGTAGGTAGGCAAAAAGTCCAACTTCTTCAGTAAACTCTTTATCAGGCTCTTTATCAGGCTCAGGGACACTGCTCTTCTAGGTATATCCATCTGTGGCCCATGCTCATACTTCTGTTTCTCACTTGTCCCTGCCACCGACTCTCATGGTGCCAAAATAGTACAGCAACTACATGCATGTCAAAGGGGAGGTAGGAAGGAAAAGGAAGCATTTCTCCCCTCTCTATCACATCCAACTAGAGGGTCTCGAAGGATTACTGCTTATAATCCAAGGTTTTACAAAGTGTGCTTTCCATTTTTCTTTTCTTACAGCTATTTTCATTTCAAAGGTCTAAATTTGTCACAGCCACTCTGCTGTGTTCATAATCACTAGTCCTTTTTGATGAATGACTAAAACCTTTTTACTGCCTTAATATCCTCACATCTGGCTTTTATGCCTTGTATTCCTTCTGGGAATGTAGCTGTCCAGTTCCAGTCCTTCTTATCTACCAAGAACATTTCCCTAACAGAATCTTTCCTGCATAACCTACACATGTTCAATGGGAAAGATGCACTACTTCTTTTCTGAGTAACTCGAGTCCAGGCTAAATCCAATGTAGCACAATTTCTCCTGTGGATGTCATCATCAGATATCCCCAGTTCACTCTAACTTTTTAGAATGAACTCAGTTCATTGCTAACTTTTTAGATTTTGCAGTCAGGATTCTGGTGAAAGATATAAGAATTAGGTAAATGGTTTTCTGAACTCACTTTGGAAAAGTAAGTTTCTGCTTCTCCTTTAGCTCCTACCTATCATGTTAGGGTCTCAGCAAAACTTCCCTTTCAATACAAAGTTACATGTTCTGAGTGTTTGTCAACTATATTGCAACCCTAGAATTTAGTCAAATTACCAGCTTTCTGCAAGTAAAAGTAATAAGCAATTTGATGTGTTTTATTGTTGTTTGTATTTTAGAAGAGTGAATTATATTAATGGGCACTGTCTACATGGTATCTAAATAATATTCAGAATATTTTTACTGATACATTCATAATTGTCCCCTGAAGTACATTACCAAATACATATGGTGATTTAGGACAGGCTCTAGATCAAACACTTGAACTTCAAACTTTCAAGAGAAGTGTTCTACCAAGAACCAAGTTACTAGGCAACTTATAGGGAAAAAAAAGGATTTTCTAAATATTCACAATATTATAAAGTCAGTTCAAACTTAGAATTGTTCAAATTACTTTTCCTTGAATAAAATTTTTATATTTCACTTGGATTTGTACTGAGTCTTTTATAAATCGTACCAAAATTCTAATAACTCATAAAGAAAGTTTCTGTTGGCATGTGTCATTGTAGAATGTTAACTTTGAAAAGTTTTATAGATCAGAGTGATGGTGTGGCATTACTGAACACGTGGACGTAGATCTAAAACAAGTCAAATCTCCATTGTTTTCCGGGGAAACAAGCATATTGGTTTGTCTTGCACATAACATGACTTGGCTCTCTAAAATAAGATGTTTAGAGAAACCATTTCACATTTCCTCCTTAACAATTTAAAGACAATGGCTATGTATTTCCACTCTGTCTTTATATGTATTTATGAAATATAGGTATGTATGCATGTATGTGTGTATAATAAATACATATAAGGAGAATGATTTGAGTGACACTGATGTAACCTGACAGCCAAGGAGAGTGGACTGGAATGTGCGAACAATACTGTGAACAATGCGTGCACATGTGTGAACAATGACGACTTCACTGTACTAGTCAGTGGGGCTGGTAGACCCCATTGAGCGAGCACGTGTACTGTGTGGCTGATGCATTCAAATGACTGAGTGGGCAGAGCAACAAATCTGCATCAAAGCTTTTGTTCAAGTATCTAAGCTTAAACATTCCTCCACAGAAACTATTATTCAGATGATTCAGAAACCTGTAACTGTGAGCAACTGGTGATTGGCAGTTTCATCATGACAATGTACCTGCTCATGCATCATGTCTTGTGCAGAATTTTTTTGTGAAACATCAAATCACCCAGGTGACTTAGACAGCCTACAGTCCAGATTTGGCACCCTGCGACTCCTGGTTTTTCCTAAAACTAAAATCATCTTTGAAAGGAAGACATTTTAAGCTCTCCATGAGATTCAGGAATATACAATGGTGCAGCTGATGGTGATTTGTCAGAACTGTGTGATGTCCCAAGGTGGTTACTTTGAAGGGGACTGAGGCATCATTGTCCTATGTAACTTGCATCTTCTTCAATAAATGTCTCTATTTTTCATATCATATGGTTGGATATCTTCTGGACAGACTAGAAGTATGTATGTATCTGAAGTACATGCATATACATATATATAATATGTATACATGAATATGTATTCTCTAAAAAAGCACAAGCAATCTAAATAATTCATATTAAATATTTAAACATCTTTACATTTTTGCCTATTGGTTCATTACCTAATTGTTCCCTCATTTCTTACCTGCATTCCTTAAATTGGTAAGTAAATTTCTGTTGCTATGGTTTAAAATTTTGAACAGAAGACTGAAAATTACATGATTCAAAGTAAATGACAGTTTACCTTATTGGAGGTAGTATTTATAGTCTAAAATAATAATTATCTGTAAGATTGTCAAGGGGTTACAAAGTTATTACAATTATTAAACACTTTTATTCATCATAGCAATTTGAAATGCAGCTTTAAATGGTTACTCTCTACCTTTGTAATAGAAATTATACATTTTTTAATATATTGAGTGAGGTAAAAAATTGAAAAGAGAAAATTCAAATAAATTAGGCACTGACAAGTAAATAATAGATACCTTGCCATAGACATACCATAATGATAAGGCTAATGGTCCATCCTTTCAATGATTCTATTTCTTGGTAATTTTTACCAGAATACTTTTATACTTGCAAAGTTAGGAGTATATCACAAGTGTATTCTTAATAGCCTGTTTTTTTTCTCTCAACCAGAAATTTAACTTTACCCTTTATTCCACATAATATTTGGTGGGCTGAAAATCTATAAGCTTCCTGCCTGCTGTGTAAGGAATTTCTCTTTTGACCTATTTTTAAATGGTCTCTTTCATGACTTGAAGTTGCTAGAGCATTCTGGAATTTTACATATGTCTATGTAAATCATATCAATATGCTTCATAATTTTATTAACTTAACCCTCCTCTCTCTCAGTCTTCATATTTCTAAAATAAAAATCTCCTGTGATGATGTAGAATAGAAGAATGTAGTCTATCCTCTTGATTAACTTCTTTGTTCTCATAGGTGCTATTTATTTACATTTTTTGGTTTTATTTTGGTTTGTATTTCAATAAATGGCAATCCAAACTGTATCCAAGTATTCCTATTTGAAGCCGTGATATGTGAAAAGACAAAGTCAGTGTGGTTTAGTGAAAAAATATTTGCTCAGGATATAAGTCTTTATCAAAACCTTGGCTCCCCTCATTACCTGGCATAGCCTCATGCAATTTACTTTGCCTCTTTGACCCTTACTTTTGCTCTTTATAAAATATAATAGTGCTTTTCTCATTAAATTTTTAGGATACATAAATGATATATAAATTTATCATTTAGTGTTTGACACATTACATAGGAGCTCAATAAGCAACAGCCATTATTATTAGGACAAAGCACAGTTGTCCAACCACCTGACTCCAAGGTTGTACAATATTGTGTTTTGGTCTTTCTGCCCATCTTCTCTCTGTTCCCAAGGAGAAATGCTAATAGTTCAGGAGCCAGGGCCATGATCTTATATGCATGTTCTTTATTTCTGGATATTCATTTCTTGAAATGTGTCCTGTATTTTGCTGTGTACAATGCACAGTTTTTGCCCAAATTTTGTAAGGGAAAAATATGGATGTGCATTATACTTGGGTAGTACTAATCCATATCTATACAAATGTTTTTAGTTCTTTTATTTATGCTTATGTGTTAAAAGTGTAACTTTAAAAAGCAATAATGATATCCATATGCAAAATAATATCCTAGAATATGATAATCAGTTTTGTTTCTAAATGTAAATAAAAAAATTGAATTAAAATTAAAATGAAAGATTTTTTTTTCCTGATAGTTCGGGCCAAAAATGTGGGTGCACATTATACATGACAAAATACGGTTTATCTCCTCCACTTTTGAATCTTGGTTAGTTGTTCATCTGGATGATGACATGATGACTAGGCCTGGAAAGACCAATATTTCATTAATCCTTAGGGAAAGCTCTTCTTCTGTTCTTATGCATGAGGATATATTTTCCTTTGTACTAACTTTTTTTTTTTTAACCATCTGAGTTTTAGAACAGATGTATGCTAGGAAAACGTGGAGTAAGGTCTTTAAGTTTTTTTTCAACCTAGATAAAAGACTGGCCCATTAGCCCAGCTGAAAACAAAAATCACATTGGGCTTTGGTGGCAGAGTGTAATAGAAAAATATGTAGATTTGGTCTTGAGCTTCGTATATGTATTTCTTCAGAGGATCTTAAAATGATTTGACAGTAATAGAACAAGACTATGTTTTTATATGACATGAAAATCTACGGTCAAATATTTAATAAAGTCCATATGAGAGAGCATTTGGTTTATTGTTTGTTATTTTTTACGCTGTGTCTCTAAGGTAGGCTGGCCAATTCTCAAATAGCATGGTTGATCAGTGGTTAGTAAAAATACATGTAGAGTTACTTCCCACATTTACACTCATTTCTACTTCTTTCCATCATCGGATTCTTTAATGTTGTGTTTGTCTCAGTGACTGAATTTGTCTTCCTTAGCTTTGATCTTTGATATACACCCTAGGGTATAACTTTCATTTATTCATTTAGTTCTATAAACAAACAAAAGCTACAATCTGATTAAAAATTTGACCTTATATGTAACCACTGCTAGATATCTGGACTGCAACTCCCTTGGTAAATAACTCACATGGACATAGAGTGGGCCCCCTTAAGGAATGATCTAAATCCTGTTGCATTGGAAAACCCATTCTATTGTAAAAATAAAACACGCATACAGAAGACTAAAAAAACAGAAATGTAGGGCTTATAATCATTAAGTGAATGCATTTATTGACTCAGATGAAGATATTAGAATTTACTCAGTACCCTAGAAGCTACCCCTTCTGTTCTCTCTCAGTCTCTCTCATCCATTCTTTTGAAGATAACCAGTATCTTGGATTTTATGATTATCACTTATCTGATCTATTTTATGGCATTATTATATCATTATGTGTTCTTAAGTTTTATGTTTTCAATACTTTAGTTTAAAAGAAACATATAGATATAAGTTTTTATTTATCTTCTTTTGCTAAATATTTGGTGGGACATTTATTATTATTGGGTAGATTTTATTGAGTACTCATCCACTGTTTGCATATTTCATAATTTAAGTGCTTATTCTACTTTGAAGGATATATAGGTTATTTGCTAGTGTGAACTAAAATGAAAATTGCTACTTTAAGCATTCATATCTGTGCACTTTTGTGCCTATGATCATACAATTCTTTTGGATATGTTCCTAGATATAAACTTCCTAGACTGTAGGTAAAAGTATGTTCAGCTTTAGTAGCCAATACTAAAAACTTTTCCAAAGGATTATATCAATTTATGTTTCAAACAGCAATGTCTGAGATTTTTACATTACCTTACATTTCCTAGAATTCTTAAAATTTACTGACCTTTTAATTTTAGCTATTTGGTGGGTGTGTAAAAATATCTCAGTTTAGTTTTAATTGACTTTTCCTTGATAATGAATAAAACTGAACATCTTTTTTATATATTTCTAGGCCATGTAAAATTGACATATTTTGTTTAATGCTACCTCAAGTATTCTGTCCATACCCAATTGGATTTGTCATCTTTTCTCTATGGTAGGATGGTTACTTTACATGTTTTGCATATGAGCTGATTACCAATTATATATACACACACACACACACACACACACACACACACATTGAATATCTCCTTTCACTATATGGTTTGTGTTTTTACTTTATTAGGGATTGTTTTAAATGAATATAACATTCTTAATCTTAAATAAATGTTTATAGAAAGGTATATATTTTTGTCTTTTTTTTGTTACATAAACTGAACCTGAGTGAATATAAAAGTGGGTATAGATTATCACATATAGAGTCAGGAGAATTGTTTCATACCTGATATATGATATTTTCTGTGTAATAGTTGAATAATAATAACTAAATATGGGACATGATGTCTCATGAAAACATTTTACTATTGATTGTTTTAATTCATGTGATAAGTTGTGGATACTTTCTGTGCCCTTTATGCTAAAGAATGAGTAGCTTTCATATAACATTAAATTTTAAAATCTGATTATCATTTATTCAAACTTCTAAATCAGTAAAACTAAATAGTACCTTCAGATTACATAGTAGGTTGTTTAAAAATAGAAAGTGCCAATATTGGCAATTATTTATGTATTCAAGTGAAAATTTTCTTCATCTTCTGTAGAAAACAAGTTTCTAACTTACAGATTTTACATATACTTATCACTTAGTTAAGATGCTTGGAATAATAGAAGTAATAACTATCTTAGAGAATAATAATTCAAAACTTAAAAGATGTACTTTTTAAGTCATTCAATAAACTCCCTGTACCTGCTTAGTAGAGTGTGATAAAAATTAGAATGTGGATTTCTAAGGTTCTATGTTGTGTTCACAAATCAGTCATGTTCAACTTAATGCATGTCACTCATTGAAACTTCAACACAAATTTTAAATCCATGATCTAGCTCGTAGCCCATTTTTAATGATAAACACACATGTATAGTTAAGAGGAGAAGACAATTCCTATTAATCCTATTTCTTTTAAAGTAGATTTGTGTTTTTAACATTTCTGTTTAACCCTGAGTGAAGTTCTTTGTCCCTTCATTTGGCATCATTTATTTCTCCTTTTGAAATACTTTCTGAAGACATTGGTGAAATTGATATCTCAGAAAAAATTAGGAGAAATCATTAAGTGAGACAAACAAACAACCTACCACTGAATTGATCTTTCATGAAGACTTTCAATAATATTCTCATTGAAATGATGACTTTTTCATCCTAATCTTGAGATATATAATAAATGATTTAAAAAGTAAGTATATTTTCAAAAACTGTACTGCGATTTTTTAATGGGTAGAACTTCTTAATAAATCTGAGAGAACTTAAACAATAGAGCTCCACATAACTTTACATCAACATACTTTTTGTTGTTAAAGGCAACAATCAGTGATAATGTTGGCAGGTAATTGCATAACAGTGAAGATTTGACTTTGACCTCTGACAGCATATTTTAGCTTCCATTTATTACTAAGACATCAACTAACAAAGATTGGAAAGGACAGTTTACTCCTCCAGGCCCTACTTCGGTGTGTCACAGCAACAGAAAATTGATTTTAGTGAAAAAGTCTCAAATACCACTGTTCTTCTTATTCAACATTTAATGGATTCTAAATCTGTGCAGAGCATCATACTCAGTGTTTAATTTTAAATAGATTCTTAACCATAAAAATGTG
Organism: Mormoops blainvillei; assembly: GCA_004026545.1. NCBI lineage: Eukaryota > Metazoa > Chordata > Mammalia > Chiroptera > Mormoopidae > Mormoops > Mormoops blainvillei. The sequence goes on along the minus strand of PVJD01001254.1, from coordinate 11,104 downwards.
ACTCCTCTGTCAGCACAATGCAGACCTCCTATGGAAGATTGTAAAAGAACCATGCACAGCACTGCAAATATTTCATTGTAACTTCCATACCATCCCATGCTGTGATGTTTTCCTTGTTCCTTATGTGCAGGTCAGTCTGCATATTTCCCACAGAATTCCCGCAGAGGACCTTTGACACATACATGAAGTTATAAAAACATTTGGTTGAGCCAAGCTAAGGAACATGGACATACATTCCAAAACTTACCCAGTAAAACCCTATGAAAAGAGTTACAAAGAAAAGCTAATTACCTGAGCTAGAAGTTATCTTTATTCAACTTCTTTATTATGACTTTAAAATGATGTTTCCACAAATACCAGTGGAAACTCTGGCCAGTAACTTAAAATCAAAAAAGTACATATTTAAACATATTTTCTTTGCCTATTTTGGTGGGCTAAAGATGATAACAGGGGAAAGACAGTACTACTTATTTTTGCTGCTTTTAGGTGATTTTTAATATTTTAGTTTTAATATTTTACATCAAGAATAGTGTTACATTAATTAAATATGCACTCAAGAGTACTCTTCTTACTTTTCAAAATGTATCCTTGAAGTGGGATTAATTTTAACAAATGCTATAGGGGCAGCTGTCATTAGTTGGTTTTAATTGCATGGCTATTTAGTTCATGATACTGAAACCAGTATTTTCTGTAAATGAAGTTAATTAACTAAAACAAGGTAATCTAATGCTACTGTGAAATATATGAATAATATATAAAATATGTTACAGTTGAAAGGCACACAAGAATTCTTTAGGAATCTGTTTCTGGACTGAAAGTAATACGTTTGGATTACCAGGGAATCCATTACTCTTTAGTTTCTACTTTTTAAAATAAACATTATTTGTAGACCATGTTAGTAATCTAATTTCATCTACCTTTATGATGAATATAAATTATATTTTAATGAATAATCTTTTTTTCTTAAAAGTTTTAGATTTATAAAAACTTGCAAAGATAATACAGAGATTTCCCATATACCCAACACCCAGTGGATCCTATATTTTACATGAGTATGGCAATTGTGTTATAATTAACTAACAATGTTGGTACAATGTTATTAACTAAAGTCCATACTTTATTCAGATACAAATGTATTTTTAACAGAGAAAAATTGGAGGGCCTATGTAGAATGGAGAAAACTGTGATGTTACAGAGCTGAGCTTGCATTAGCATTCTGTTACTGCTTTGTTCTGTGTCCTTCCTCTCTTTCTGCCTTCAAGTTCTCCATTTGTTAAACTGGAGGCTTGAACACTATGAGCTTCAATCTGTTTCCTTACTCTGAATTACCTGATTGTATTATTTACAAGAAATATGCACAATAAACATTTAATATTATAATACATAAACTATAAATACAATGACATTTTGATTGTTTTTCAAAAATAGGAGTATTAGAAATGACTCATATCCTGCAAGCCCCTAAAAACTTCCCTCATTGTAGTTTTAGTCAATCCACTTAACTTTAATCAAATTATCTTATTTTACAAATATTTACTGTTACAACAAATGCTTTATGCCAGGTACTTCAAAGCATCACGTATAAAATTTTTTATAAAATGGACAAAAACCCCAGCCCATATGGAACTTACTAACAATTTAGAATTAAACACAATAATTCTAAATAAGGTCATATCTGTATCATATTATGTTTGGAATTTGAAGGGAAAAATGTAAGAATAAGGGCATTCCAATGAAGAAGCAGATTATTTCAGGTTATTAATTATGAATCTATGACAACATATGATGAATAAATAGTAAAAACAAAAACAACCCTTCCCCTTTTCACATACATAAAAAAGAAGAGAAAAAATAACACTTAGGAGTATCTTTTATCCATTTGGTCAGGCTGCTTCTGTTTAGGCCAAGTGCTTAGGTCTAGTTGTCAACAGGACTCATCTTCACCATTAACACTGTCTTGGTTTGGGCACTAAATTCTATGATTAATTTACATGGCATGTAGCCAAAATATAGGAAGGGATTGGATTTAAAAGTATCTTGCACATTAGGAATCTTTTATTACTTGTGTAAAAATCATGGGACACTGTATCATAAACAAATAAATAGTTGTTGAGATCTGAGCGAAAGGGAGCTAATTCACTTGTAATAGTAATGATTTTCATTATTAAAAATTTTGTAATAATTTTAGAAAACTGATGATGTATAAAAAAGAGAAAGAATATAATACAAATCACACAAATCCTATTATTCATACAGCATTTTCTTGTATATCATTCCTGTGATTTTTATATTTTTGTTTCTTTTGTTCTATATACACATGTACAAACACTACAATTTGATTTTTGGCCCAGGGTGCATGTGGACAAATATTAGAAACCACAAGACCAGAAAATATATTACTGCAATAATTTTGATTTTTTTAAACATAAGAAATTGCAATAAGTAAGCATTAACAATATGAATAACAAATGCAAATTTGGAGATATTAAGTAGGGCACATTGAGAAAATTTAAGAGGTCTGCTTAATATGAAGGCTGAAGGAAAGGGAAGAATCTCATGTTTCAGGGTTTGGTGACCGAATATCCTCTGGGAGAAAATAATGGAAAGTGCTACATAAAACAAGAAGTGCTCATTGATTCATTTATTCACTCATATTAAACCAAGTTAGTGAAGCATTTGTTTCTGACCTTACATCTTTTTTGCCTTTACTTATTCTTTGATTGCCAATCCTGAGGCCTGTGGTTATTGATTGGCACAAATCATGCATAACAGAGTCATAGTTTATATCAATTTATTAATTTTTAAAATTACTTTAAAATGGGCTCTGACATTTTTATTTAGATATTTTAAAAAATCTGTGAGAAACACAAACAAATCATATTTTAATTTAAGCCAATTAAAAAGAATGTCACAGAGCTTTTTAGTTTTCTCAAAGCCCAGTCAAACGTTCTCATTAGTTGCACTGACATGGATGCCTAACATGAGAAGGCAAACTTTTGCAATGTCAGCATTACTACCTGTGATAACACAGCCCTTTTAGTTTTCTATATGAGATAATAGGAATAATATAATATTGGAGCCTGTGGACTCTGCACAGCAAAGTGTGAACTGAGTAGATAGAATCTTCATTGCCCAGCTTTCTAAGCTAATTGACTTCCCTGTGTCTTGCCTTTCAAAGGGGAACCTTAGTGATGAGTAGCTGAATGAGTAGCAGGCTTCTCTGATGCTTAACACAGCCATTCAGTGCTCTTTCATAAGTAACTTTCCCCTAATAAAGTTTGATAAAACATGTTTCAGAAGGAAAATGGAACATACATCATGCCTCCTTGCAAAATACCACCATCTTCCTTCTCACCTTTGTGTAGCACTCCCCGTGACTGTGAAAGCCTCCTGTAGGTGTCCTGGATGCTCAATTTCCAGGTAACCTAGAGATGCCAGAAGAGCTGAGGGAGAACACCAGGCCTATGACACAGACCTGAGCAATTCATGTTTTCACATTCCTCCTGTTGCCTTTATTTCTACCATTCAGTTTTTCTCTCACTTTAAACTTTATCTCATTCCTTGTGCTTATCCTGTTTCCTTTGAATTCCCATTGAATTCCAAAGGTTTCCAAATTTTGTCCTTCATAGCATGTGTGATGCCTTTCCATATCCTCTTATCAAAAGGAACAAACATGTGTGCTGGAAATTATTGATTGCTATCAGTCACATTTGAATAGATACAATTACTTCTCTGACAATAAGCTGAACGCAGCATGAAGAAGAAAAGAAGAGAAAAATATGGTGTATTTGACAATTATTTTATGGCTACCAGAATCCTCTAATGAAATTCAGTAACAGAATCAATATTTGCATTTGAGAACAAAACAAAACAGTTTCCACAGTTAGGTAGAGCTGACAAAGCCCTAATCTTATTAGTGGGTATATGGCAAAACCACATTAAAACATTATTTACTTTGGTGCTAGAGAGAATCATAATAATCTACCTATAACCTCTGAAATGCAATATGCTTGCCAGGGCAAGGGGAGGGAGACAAAGAAAAACAGAAGGAGGGAAGGAGGGGAAGAAAGAGGGTGAGAGCCAGGGAGAGGGATAGGGTGAGGAAGAGGGAGAAAGAGAGAACATGCAGGAGCATAGAGATAAAAGAAAAAGAAAAAGTGGATATGGGTAATATCATTTTACTCCTTGATCAAGCAAGAATTGAAGCTCTGTGCCTTTTAGTTTCAAGAACCATTGCATTTTTGTATTCTTGTTTGGGCTCAAACAAATTGTCTTGAGTTCGGTTTCCTGCAACTTGGGTCATTCCAAATATTCTCATATTCATCCCTGTCTTAGTTCAGAGTTATTTAGTATTTTCTATATGCAAATAAAAATAAATAAATCAGACCCTGAACTCTGAAAAGATCTAGCCTAGGAGGCAGACTTATATACAGATTATTAAAACTTGATGTTGACATGTAATGAGAGAGAGATGTGTACATTTAAGACCGAAGATATTATAAGAAAACCACCTTATCTCAGTTTTAATGGAAAATGAGCAGTTATTTGGGTGACAGTGGAAATAAAGGACAATGTTCTAGGCAAAAGGGAAAGCAGAAGCTAAATCAGGATCAAAATTAATGACATGGTGTGTGTAGCTTTGCTGTTATTCACTGGGAAACATTTCCTCTTTGAAGTTTTCTGTGATTGCTTCGTTTGATTTCATGCCATATCTCTTGTCTACCACAAATATCTTTTAAAATAATCTAAAATAATTTTTCCTTCATAGACCTACTTTCCCTATAGAGATTAAGCTCCTTGTAGACAGTGGAGTATGAACTAAAAATTAGAAATGAATATGCACATATACATTGAATTCCATTGGTCTGAAGACTTAATTTCTTCCTCACTCATGCTTTTTGGTTTATGAAACATCTGAAGAATGACTCAAAAGGTGATGAATAAATCTTGTACTAAGAAGATTAATAATCAGTGAGGAGAAACTAAGTATATGGTATTTTTGACTTATTCAGTTATCAAGATGCTTATATTCTGGAGAATTATTTAAAAGACTCTGAAATTATTATCAAATTCTTATTATAATTCAGGCAAAACTTCCTTTGGACTTGTGTTTGATTTGATAACCCTTAATAAATGTTTTAACCAAGGAAATATAATTGCTTTGGCATGAAATAGAAGGCCAGAATGCTTTCAGTTCTCAACATTGATATAGCTACAATTTATTAAGAAAACATCAATAATTTATATGCTTCTACTGCATAGTTTCAGAACAAAGTAGCATGCATATTCAAGAACATATTTTCACCTTGTTTTCTGTCCACTTCTTCCCTTACAATTTATAGAAGGAATCATAAACATGAGCTTTCTAAAACTCTTAAAATTGTGAGATAAAATTGATGTTCTACCAGTACCTTTAAAAAATAAAATATCGCATTTATAACACATAACATGTCTATTACACATCCGTAGGAATGGCTGTTCCTTAGGACAATATTGAGGTAGGTGACAGTTAAAGGTTACTCCAATTCATCTTTTCTGGTGCTCTGTGGTGCTGCTCGGGAAGCTTGAACCCTATTGCCTTGCTGCGGCTGGTTTGCCTGTGCTTTGAGGGCTCTGTGCCCTTAACGTGGGCAGAATCCAGTGTTCTCAAAATAGACCTCTCTCTCCTTCCCCGTCCACCGGGTATTTTCTTTCCACCAAGCCAGTCTCTTCAAACTCCGTGATTGTTAGTTCCCAGGGGAACAATGGAAGCTACCCATTTAATCAGAAGAGAATGATGTATGTCAAACTCATAACTAGCTAAATATGTTACACCTCTTAGGTAACATATTCCTTTGGCCCACTTAAAATACCAAATCTTCTCAATAAGTGCCCTAAGGTATGATATTAATGGTGAAGAATTTCAACATAAGGTCAAAGTAGCAGAATAATACACAGTAGATTTTTTAGGCACATTTTTGGTGTCATTTTAATCATTTTAAGTGAAATAATATATTCTGTTCCCATGTGAAGATAGGTTTGCCTTGAAGTCAAAATTAAGCAGAAGTAGAGTGAACATAAAAAGTATTAATTGGATAATTCATTCATCAAAATAAAGATTTTGTTTTGGAAAAAAAAATTTTAACCCATCCTTTTGTGCAACTATTTTTTAAATTAATACTAATATTCTTAATATATTGTTCACTCATTTCAACTATTATTGTGAAAACTCAAAGACAAAAATGACTTGGCCCCCAGCAAAACATATTCCTGTACAGATGAAATGTAAACAAGGGTTGGGATGAGGGAGGAAATGATGTTGGGACTAGCTATTCTCAGAGCCGATCATCTGTAAGCTTGAATCCACACTTCGATTCTCAGAAAGCAAAATATTAAAAATAAACACTTCTAGTCCATGCCAGGTTATATTCATTCTTTTAGGCTGTGACATTTTCACTTCAATGTATATCATCCCAGCTGAAGTTTTAACAAGAATTTGCTTGGAAAGAAGCTCAAGAGCAGGCGGTCAATAATTCTTAAATGCTACTCATACCTCAAGGCAATTATTCAATCACTTCTCGCACTTCTTTAAAGCCACATATTTCAAATAATGGCATTGCTTTTTTGAAATTCCAATTTTCTAATCACTTAATCTTACTTCTGCCTTTTGTGTCATTTACATATTCTCCAGATTTAAGCTGTCCAAAGTTTGATGCACTCTTTTAGCTTTAAGTTGATCAATATAAAATGTAGGTGACAGTTTGTCTTATAATTTTTCATTAGAATAGCACTGCTTTTTATAGTACATTTCAGTTTCATGTGTTCATATCTCTAAAACAATGCTACTGGGTTGAATTATGTTCAATTCATGTCCCCTGTGATCTTTAGGTTCTTTTCTGTCACCATCATCCCTAATTACTCATTCTGTACCTTGTATGCATCATGTTTTTTTTTTACAGTAGTTTCTGCTTTTTACCTGACCTCAGGATTTTCATTATTTCTGGCTACCCTTGCAACTTGTCAAGGTCAATTAGAATTATAATCCTCTCCTCTAAAAGGCTGACCAACCCAAGCATTTATTCTAGCTGACTAATAAAATATATAAAGCTGTACTCAGTTCAGAATCTATGAAATACTCCTTACAACTTCTGTACAGTTGGTATTAATAGTACTATATTAACTGAAAACATATTTGTGAAGTAGCCAATTAAATGAAAAATGACAAGGTTATAACTCTCATTACATCTACCAAATAGCTTTCCCATACATTATGATCACAGCCCATACTTCTGACCTTTGTCACAAGTGACACAAAGACATGCATGCTCAACATTTGAAAGATAAATTGAATATCAAAGATCATTAAACATCATATTGTTATTTAAAAGATAAAAAAGATCTCAATATACCTACCACTATCAAGATATGGACTAAATATTAAGAAAACACATAGAAAACCAAGATCAGTAATTTAGGCTGATTATAGCTACCCAATCCAAAGTAAGAAAACTGTGATAAGAAGTATGGGTTAAATAGTTAAAAAGAAGAGATGATACAATGACTTTCATTGCATCACCTTTATGATTCTCACCATACATAGAGAACTATCTTTGTAAAACCATGTTGCTTTTTATCTTGAGTCTATTAAAAATGATAAAATAATTTCATAAACCAAGGGGTTTTAAAAACAGAAGTAGTATATATTATATGAAGCAGTCATTTCTCCTTGTGATAATTCTGAAAAAAACTTTTATGCAGAGTATAAATACAAAGTATAAGTAGAAATTTTTATACAAAGGCTATTCACACCTATGCCAAGTTGCAATTTTTCTTGACATAAAAGATTTGCTTGTGAAAAAATAAGTTTATCTTCCAGATCAACACGTTCCAGGGATATTTTATCTACTGAATGACAGCTATCTTTTAGGCTCCTTTAATGGAAACACACACACACACACACACACACACACATACGCACATGCACACGCACACACATGTAGAGAGAGAGAGAGAGATCTCCAAGTTCTACAGGCTAAAACTTTTCTTAACTCCAAACTACAACTCTTAATATTCTTTAAATCCCACTCCACTTAAAATGACCTTCTTCTAATTCTTCAAATAATCAGGAATGTGTGTGCCTTAGGAAATGTGCACTGTTCTTCTCTTGATCTGAGACTCTGTACCCCAGATTTGAACATGCTTATTCCTTCCTCTTTTTCCACACTTCACTCAGATGTCATGTAAAGAGAGAAATAGTCCCTGATGCCCCACTTTAAAATTCTATGGTCCCCACCACTACCGAATCACTACTTCCTATTCCCTTTACATATTTTATTTTCTATCTAACAACATTATTATCTAAAAAATACATTTAAAAATTATTTGGTTCCTTCTACTGGACCCATGTGTGGAATGTTTTTCTCAGTTTTTTTTACTATTGGTTTTCTAAGGCTCAGAATGATGCTTAGCATATAAGGGCATTTGGGTAAATATAGACTACAAAACAGGTATTTAGACTATTCACCGATTTATGAAGAACACAAAATAGTTAAAATGTATGCTCTTAAGTCAAATTGTCTGACACCAGAAGCCCAGTTTCATAGTTTTCTAATCTTATGACTTTGAGAAAGTCATTAACTCTGTTGGGCTTTGGAGTCTTTATTTTTACATGGAATAATAATAGTTTCTAGCAGTATTAGTTTCTAGGGCTACTGTAACCAATGACCACAAACTGGGTGCCATAAAACAATACAAATTCATTCTCTTACAGTTTAGTAGGCAGGGCTATGCACCCTCCCAGGTTCTGGGGGAGAATTTATTCCACGCTGGTCTCATGACTTCCATCATTTGCCATCAATCCTTAGCATTCTTTGGCTTTTAGTTGTATCACTCTATTGTCAGAGTGATGCACCTCCATTGTCAGATAGGCTTCCTATCTGCACCTTCCTGCATTTCACATTTCTTTCTCTCTTTGTCAGGATACCAGTCATTGGGTTTAAGGTCCCCTCACCCAGTACAGATTGACCTCATTTTAACTTCACTATATCTGCATAGATCCTATTTCCATAAAAGGTCACACTTGGGTCGTTGTAATAAAAAATATTATGATGAGAAAAGTAATATTTGAATAGCTATCTCCTACAGCATACTCTGTTATGCACTATTCTGTAACTTATGTGAGTTAAGTCCTTTGAAACTCACAGCACCTGCATTGGTTAATATTGTTATTTTCTCTTGATTACTGACTGAACATATAGATAGAGAGAGGTTGATTAAATCATCAAAGGTCACACAGTTAATAAGTGGTTGAGCCAAAAACACAGACCGGGAAGTCTAGTTCTGGAGCTTTGGCTCCCATTCAGAACCTTACACTGCCTTTCACTAACATAAAGCACCTTCATTTTCTGCATTTCACTCTAAACTGTGAGTTCAGTCAGGGCCAAGTGCCTAGTCTCTTGGTTACCTCTATGCACCCAGGATTTAGCACCCTGCCTGGCATCAAATAGATGTTTTAACTAGATTCATAAATGACTGGTTAGCTACCAATAGAAGCTGATACACTTTATGTCTATAAATACATGTTGAGCAGAAACTTTGATCCTGATTTCTCTCTAAATTAGAAAAGAATAAGCTTGAAAACAGTGATCTGTGTCTGAATTTTATGTGGATGTATTACCAATTGATTAACTCTGCAAAATATTTAAGTCATCTTATAAACCATAATGCATTTAGTAACTGGCATAAAAATATTTCTCAGATTGCTCAAATCATTTTAGGTGATTTTTGAATAAAAATGTATAATATGTACTTGCTATGTAATATAAACAGAACTATCATTTATTATTCCACCCTGCAACTTCTCTAATTTTATATCTAAAAGAATAAATGTATATAAAATGTCCCCAGATTGAAGTTCTCTAAAATTATTAGAGCATTAGCTCTAGATATGAAGTAAATTGCATGTTAAAAATATTCAGTTAATATTATCATTATAATGAATAGTTATAGATTATACATGTATATGCATATAACTGTATATACATACAGGGTGAGACAAAAATAGGTTTGTAGTTTTGAGTATGTAAAACATAGTTTATTCTTGTATTATTCTGTATTAATGTTTGCATTATTTTCTATATGAACAACTATAATCCTACTTTACTGATACCCTGTATACACAAAATAGCATATATAAATACTCAAGATTTAACAAGGACTTATATATAAATATAGGAAAATAAACATGACACTATTTGGAAAAAAAGTGATTATAAATATATTTAAAAATCAGAAAATTGGACAAAATTAGGACCTGAGAAACAGATTCTTCTATATGTGGAAACTGATATATAACAGAGGTAGAAAGAGTACAGTGGAGAGGAAATGAACCCTTCAACCACTGTGTTCGCAAAATTTGGTTATCACATGGAAAAAATAGCTGTAGTGTTATGAATTAAAATGGATTATATGTACATGAAATTATTAAATATTTAAAAAACCTTTAAAATATTAGAGGAGGTTGTGAGAGATTAAATTTTAAAATATAAGCATTATAGTACATTTCCGGAACAAAATATGAAAATGCAGACCACTAGAAATAAGTTTAATTTATTTAACTATTTATTATAATTTTAAAAAACTTTCATACAACTAAAAGAAACATGACTAAAGTTATAAAACATCAAGGAGTACATAGAAGAGTTGATAACATATTTAAAAGGCAACAGGATAGCACTTGGATGTATGATTAAGTCTTTAACTCATTTATTATTTTAAAACTTAAATATTAAGTCCCTGTTTTATATCAGGTACTTTTGTTGCTTTGGGGTTGTATTGGTGAAAAAAGCAAAAGCGGGCTCAATATTTTGTGTTTATATTTTAACAAAGAGACTAGAGATAATAAAAAGTGAAATCTTTTATGTGTTTTAAAAAAAGCTAGTAGTGAGAATGGGGGTATGGAGACAGAGTGGAATTGCAATTTTATTTCTCATGGTTAGTTAGAGTAGGCCTCACAGAGCTTTACATCAGAGTGAGGCTTATTGAAGTGTGAAAACTTTTCACGTACTTGCTGTTTAGGCAGACAAGAGAGACGTTATAAAAGCTCTAATGTTGGAACTTGTCAGTG